>JAFLJL010002077.1:10000-15000 GCA_018398815.1 Conus ventricosus
CAGATCGTCTCAAAAAGCGTATAAAATGCTGTTAGAACTAGATCATACTGGCAAGATGAACCGGGTGTCGCATGTTAAAGAGAAATTATACGAATATGGTTTTGGGTACGTATGGCTTAACCAAGGTGTCGGAGATATGAACAACTTTGTCCTACGTTTAAAGAAAGACTTATGGACTGTAGATAGCAAGACTGGAATTTTCATGTTCAAAATAGTAACAGGTTTAGTTTTTGTAGAACAGTTAATGATCTGCATTCCTTCCCAATGAACATGTCAGTGCATATGGACAGGCACCTGAATTATAATGACTGTCTAGAACTGGTGTGTCTGATATTTTTGTTTATTATTATCGTTCTAAACAAATTAATACCTCTGATCTGTTGTGACCATTATGTCGTCAGTCAAGAGAAGATGAAGAGCATTTTGCATTAACTTGTCCAGAATTTCAAGAGTTAAGAGGAAATTTCATTCCACGGAAATTTTATACAAGACCTTGCCTGAGCAGGCTTGCCTTGTTAATGTCATCTAAGAACGAAAGCATTCTACAACAGTTTGCACTTTGCTTTTTAATTTTTTTTTTATAAAGCTTTTAACAGGTGAAGTGTTTATGCAATGTACTTATTATCATGAATCTGGTGGTCTGACTTTATTATGTTTCATGTATGTCCCCATTCTGATGGGGCCAAGACCCGTAAGAATAAAGCATCTCAGTCTGAATCTCTCTCTCTCTCTCTCTCTCTCTCTCTCTCTCTCTCTGGGGGGAAGTGAATAGCTGTTCTTGAGTGCAGACGTACTACATATTCTCTCTTGTTTAAATCAGAATCGTAGTAAATCGTGACTTTGTGCAGTGCCCATGTTTGGCAGAGACTGTGGTGAAGTGTCATGCCTTCAGCAGCAACTGATTTCCGATGTGTGTGTGGCTGTTTTGTACCGGTTTACATCAATTTCATGATGAAAAGGGCCCAAAACAACTCGGCTATGCGCGTCGCCATTGTTAAACTTGGACGGAAAGTGGACGGTGTCACCTTTGGACTACTCCTCTCTTACCTGTTCTGGGGCAGTTTGCTTTTACGTTGTGGTGACATTGAAAGCAATCCAGGACCCAACAATCCCCAGTTAAGAGCAACACGAGACAGTCACGGTTGACCAGTGCAGCAGCAAGTCGCAGTGTCAGCCTGGAGAGGCTGAGCGAGTCCACCGCTTCTGCAATCTGCCAGCCCCGGATCTTACCTTGAGTGATGTCGTGACGACTATGAAAACCATTGGCGACCAGATGAACGCAAGTTGGATGATGTGAAGAAAGAACTTCGTGAGTTACGCGACGATCACTTGGCTCTGCAAAACGAACTGAAAGGACTGAAAGAAGAGGTGAACGAGTTAAGAACAGAGAATCAGGAACTACAAAAGACCAACAACGACCTGTGGAGCAGACTGGCCGACTGTGACAAGAAGATCGATGATCTGGAGGGGCGTTCCAAACGCAACAACCTCCTTTTTACGGACTTTCTCGGACAGAAAATGAGACCAATGCTCACTGCGAAGGAATGCTCCAAGACCTGATCACCGACAAACTTGGCTTGACAGATGACGTGGAGTTTGACCGGGTGCATCGGCTTAACGGGAAGTCAGATTCTCCCATTATTGCACGGTGCACCTTCTACAAACAGAAGGTGAACATCCTGAAAGCAAAACAGAAACTCCGGGGATCGAATGTTTTCGTCGGCGAAGACTTTTCCAGAGGTGTGAGAGACATTCGTAGAAGACTGACGCCACCCCTAAAGAAAGCTCGGCAGGAAGGGAAAAGAGTGACAATGATATATGATCACCTATTAATCGACGGCAAAAAGTACTCTGTGGACAGCGCGGAGAAGTTGGTGGAAATCAAATAGGAAGTTGGCCGGTCCCTGTGGAACGTTTCCGAGGAGATTTTCAGCCGGGAGTCGACAGCTGACGTGACACCGGTGTCATCGCTGGCGTAACCGTGAGTGGCACGAAGCCCGCACGTGCTTTTGTGGGTGACAGCGTGAACTGTGACTCTTCGTGTTGTGACTTGCCGTGTGCTGAACTGACCCGTGGAAGGGGGCGTATCCCAGTGGCAGAAGAACTCGTAAATTTTCCCGAGTGATCGATTAAATAATGACGTTTTTAGCTCTGATGATGACAATAAAGGAAAACGCGCCGTATCCTTTCTACACTGGAATGTTAATGGTTTGTTTTCAAAATTGAATGATAAAGATTTTGTTTCATATGTTTGCTCTTTTGATTTCGTATGTTTAGTGGAAACATTTTTTGAAGAATTTTATTCTAATGTATTTTCTGGTTTTTCAACATTTTGTATACCTGCTGTAAAATTCACGAAACAGGGGAGCGATTGGAGGTATAGTATGTCTAATTAGAAATGACTTTTTGCAGTATGTCGAACAAATCCTATGAAATCTCGACTCTGCGGTGCATTTCTTATCAAAAAGCAGTTGTTCGGGGTAGATAAAGATGTTCTATATATCTATTCTTATGTTCCTCCCGAAGGTTCGCCATATTATGTTCATTTTGATAGTGAAAATGGTATAGCTCAGTTGGAGGATTACATAACGGATTGTATACTGACTTACCATGATGTGTATGTGTTGTTATGTGGAGATATGAACAGCAGGACTTCTAATGTTTCACATGTTTGTCAAAGAATTAATGGTGGCAATATTTTTGAGTTGCAATGTGCGAGTCACCCATTAAATGTTGGTAGATGTTCTCAGGACAAGACATTGAATAGTTATGGTAAATTGTTGCTAAATATGTGTACTGCTGTAGATTTGTGTATGCTTAATGGTTTGTGTAATGGCGATCTTGAAGGTTGCTACACATACGTGTCCGATAGTGGCTGCAGTGTTATTGATTATTTTTTAATGTCATGTGAACTATTTGCGTGTTTGGTGATTCGTGTGAGCTAAACGTGTGTGCACGTACTGAGTCAGATCATATGCCTGTAGAACTCCACGTCAGATGTGTAGATGATAACTCAAACACTAAACTTAATGATAACAGTCTCATCTTGGAAAAGTTTGTTTGGAATGATGATTATAGCAGTGTATTCTGTAATAACTTGTCACGAATAGACTTTCAGGAAAAAATGGCACATGCAGTTAGTGTGATTGATCTTGATGTTAACGAAGCACTGCGTTACTTTAACATGTGTATAAAGGAAGCTGCTGTCTGTATGAAAATTCAAGTAAGGCATAAAGGAAGTAATGAGTCCCAAGATTGGTTTGATTCAGAGTGTGGTTATTGTAAAAAGCATGTTTGTAGATTGTTGAATAAATTTGTGCGTTCACATGATGATGGAGACCGTCACGAGTATTGCAAGGCAAGACGTGAATATAAGCATTTACAGAAGAGAAAGAGGAAGCAATTTAATGATACACTAATTGCAGAATTACTGTCTTCTGTGAATAGTCAGAAACAGTTTTGGGACACAGTGAAAAGGATATCTTTGAAACAAAATCAGCCTTCAAATAGCATAAGTATAGACACTTGGTTTGAACATTTCAAAACACTGCTGACAAAAGATACTAACATTGATGATATGTTCAATGTGAATATAATGAAGAACTAGTGAATGATGATTTAAATCGCCCAATCTCTAAAGAAGAAGTTTTGTTTGCGATTAGGAAAATTAAACAACGCAAGGCTGCAGGACCAGATGGTATAATTGGAGAATTTATAAAATATGGCTGTAAATCTGATCTCATTTTTTAATTTCTTGGTAACCCTTTTCAACTCTATATTTGACAAGGGAATATATCCTGAGAATTGGGCAGAATCTATTATTATACCCCTCTATAAGAAAGGAAACGTAAACAATCCCAATAATTACCGAGGCATTTCACTTTGTGATGTTACCAGTAAGCTATACAGCACGATCATTAACTGTAGGTTACAGGAATGGGTAGAAGAAAATAATCTCACGGGAGAGTATCAAGCTGGATTCAAACGTAATTACTCTACTATAGACCATATGTTTACTCTGATGGCTTTTATTCAGAAACAGTTTTCTTTCAATCGTAAACTCTATGTTGCCTTTATTGATTTTGAAAAAGCTTTTGATTCTATTAGCAGAAGTATTTTGTGGCCTGTTTTGTTGAAAAATGGTGTCCATGGAAAATTATATAAATGTGTTGTAAGTATGTATAATTGTGTAAAATCTAGAGTGAGAAGTGGCGGGAAATTGTCAGATTATATTATGTGCACTAGCGGTGTTAAACAAGGTGACGTGTGTAGTCCAATTCTATTTTCTTTATTCATTAACGAATTAACAATTAAAGTTATAGATAATGGGAGGCATGGAGCCCGGTTCATGGACGACTTTTTAGAATTGTTTATACTTCTTCTGGCAGATGATATTGTTTTGTTGTCTGAAACAGTTATTGGTTTACAAACACAATTGAATAATTTATGGCATGCTGCTTCTTCTCTACAACTGACAGTGAATATGCAGAAAAGTAATATAATTGTATTCAGGAAAGGTGGCTATTTAGGCGCAAGAGAACATTGGAATTATAATGGAATACCTATGCCAGTCGTGAATGTCTACAAATATTTAGGAATTTATTTTTCAACCAAATTAAGTTTTAACTTTGCTTGTAAAGATCTAGCAAGCAAGCAAAACATGCTGCTTTGTGCATAATGAGGAAATTATCAAGTTGGGAAATCAGTCATTTGAAATATTTGTAAAACTATTTGACTCCCAAATCCAACCATTGTCCAATATGGTGCTGAAATCTGGGGTCTGGATAAAGCTGCAGTGAATTGTGAGAAAGTACATTTGTTTGCTTTAAAGAGATTTCTTGGGGTTTCACTACAAACATCTAATGATTTGATTTATGGGGAAACTAATAGGTATCCAATATATCTGAATTCTACTGTTAGATGTATTCGTTACTGGTTGAAATTGATAAAATGAATGATTCTAGGTTACCAAAGAAAGCTTATAACATGTTGTGTAATCT
>JAFLJL010002077.1:20000-42500 GCA_018398815.1 Conus ventricosus
TAAATCCACCTCATCTTCCATACCACCGGAGAAACAAGTCCACCTCATTTCCATACTACCGGAGAAATAAATCCACTCATCTTCGACACTACCGGAGAAATAAATCCACCTCATCTTCCATACTACCGGGGAAACAAGTCCACCTCATCTTCCATACTACCCGGGGAAATAAATCACCTCATCTTCCACACTACCGGAGAAATGAATCCACCTCATCTTCCATACTACTAGGAAATAAATCCACCTCATCTTCCACACTACCGGAGAAATAAATCCACCTCATCTTCCATACCACTTGAGAAATAAATCCACCTCATCGTCCACACTACCGGAGAAATAAATCACCTCATCTTCCATACTACCGGAGAAATAAACCCACCCCATCTTCCATACTACTGTGGAAATAAAGCCACATCATCTTCCATACTACGGATGAATAAAACCACCTCAAACCTCCATATTACAGGAGAAATAAAATCCACCTCAAACCTCCATATTATCGGAGAAACAAATCCACCTCAAACCTCCACACTACTGGAGAAATAAATCCACCTCATCTTCCATACTACCGGAGAAATCATCAGCAGGAAAGAGAGTGCTATATCTACAGCAGCTAAGCAGATAGTCCGCACTGTTATAGCAAGGACACCAGTGCAATGCACACACAGTGCCGTAGCAGCAAGGACACAAGTGCAATGCACACACAGTTTCCGTAACAGCAAGGACACAAGTGCAATGCACACACAGTACTGTAACAGCAAGGACACCAGTGCAATGTGCACAGTGCTGTAACAGCAAGGACACCAGTGCAATGCACATAGGCCGTAACAGCAAGGACACCAGTGCAATGTACACACAGTGCCGTAACACAAGGACACCAGTGCAATGTACACACAATGCCATAACAGCAAGGACACCAGTGCAATGCACACACAGTGCCGTAACAGCAAGGACACCAGTGCAATGCACACACAGTGCGTAACAGCAAGGACACCAGTGCAGTGCACACACAGTGCCGTGACAGCAAGGACACCAGTGCAATGCACCCACAGTGCCGTAACAGCAAGGACACCAGTGCAATGCACACGCAGTGCTGTAACAGCAAGGACACCAGTGCAATGCACATAGTGCCGTAACAGCAAGGACACCATTGCAATGCACACACAGTGCCGTAACAACAAGGACACCAGTGCAATGCACATAGTGCCGTAACAGCAAGGACACCAGTGCCATGCACATAGTGCCGTAAACAGCAAGGACACCAGTGCAATACACATAGTGCCGTAACAGCAAGGACACCAGTGCAATGCACAAAAGTGCCGTAACAGCAAGGACACCAGCGCAATGCACACACAGTGCTGTAACAGCAAGGACACCATGCAATGCACATAGTGCTGTAACAGCAAGGACACCAGTGCAATGCACACACAGTGCTGTAACAGCAAGGACACCAATGCAATGCACATAGTGCTGTAACAGCAAGGACACCATGCAATGCACATAGTGCCGTAACAGCATACAAGGACACTAGTGCAATGCACACACAGTGCTGTAACAGCAAGGACACCAGTGCAATGCACATAGTGCTGTAACAGCATGGACACCATGCAATGCACACACAGTGCTGTAACAGCAAGGACACCAGTGCAATGCACACACAGTGCTGTAACAGCAAGGACACCAGTGCAATGCACATAGTGCCGTAACAGCAAGGACACCACGCAATGCACACGCAGTGCTGTAACAACAAGGACAAACCCGTGCAATGCACATAGTGCCGCAACAGCAAGGACACCAGCGCAATGCACACACAGTGCTGTAACAGCAAGGACACCAGTGCAATGCACATAGTGCTGTAACAGCAAGGACACCAGCGCAATGCACACACAGTGCCGTAACAGCAAGGACAAAAGCGCAATGCAAAACACAGTGCCGTAAGAGCAAGGACACCAATCAATGCACACACAGTGCCGCAACAGCAAGGACACCAGTGCAGTGCACACACAGTGCTGTAACAGCAAGGACACCAGTGCAGTGCACACACAGTGCTGTAACAGCAAGGACACCGGGGCAATGCACACACAGTGCTGTAACAGCAAGGACACAGTGCAATGTGCACAGTGCTGTAACAGCAAGGATACCAGCGCAATGCACACATAGTGCTGTAACAGCAATGACACCAGTGCAATGCACATAGTGCCGTAACAGCAAGGACACCAGCGCAATGCAACACACAGTGCTGTAACAGCAAGGACACCAGTGCAATGCACATAGTGCTGTAACAGCAAGGACACCAGCGCAATGCACACACAGTGTCGTAACAGCAAGGACACCAGCGCAATGCACATAGTGCTGTAACAGCAAGGACACCAGTCCAATGCACACACAGTGCCGTAACAGCAAGGACACCAGCGCAATGCACCACATGCTGTAACAGCAAGGACACCAGTGCAATGCACATAGTGCCGAACAGCAAGGACACCAGTGCAATGCACATAGTGCCGTAACAGCAAGGACACCAGCGCAATGCACACACAGTGCTGTAACAGCAAGGACACCAGTGCAATGCACATAGTGCTGTATCAGCAAGGACACCAGTGCAATGCACATAGTGCTGTAACACCAAGGACACCAGTGCAATGCACATAGTGCCGTAACAGCAAGGACACCAGTGCAATGCACATAGTGCCGTAACAGCAAGGACACAGTGCAATGTGCACAGTGCTGTAACAGCAAGGAATACCAGCGCAATGCACACATAGTGCTGTAACAGCAATGACACCAGTGCAATGCACATAGTGCCGTAACAGCAAGGACACCAGCGCAATGCACACACAGTGCTGTAACAGCAAGGACACCAGTGCAATGCACAATAGTGCTGTAACAGCAAGGACACCAACGCAATGCACACACAGTGTCGTAACTGCAAGGACACCAGTCCTATGCACACACAGTGTCGTAACAGCAAGGACACCAGCGCAATGCACACACAGTGCTGTAACAGCAAGGACACCAGTGCAATGCACATAGTGCCGTAACAGCAAGGACACCAGTGCAATGTACATAGTGCCGTAACAGCAAGGACACCAGCGCAATGCACACACAGTGCTGTAACAGCAAAGACACCAGTGCAATGCACATAGTGCTGTAACAGCAAGGACACCATGCAATGCACATAGTGCTGTAACAGCAAGGACACCAGTGCAATGCACATAGTGCCGTAACAGCAAGGACACCAGTGCAATGCACATAGTGCCGTAACAGCAAGGACACCAGTGCAATGCACGTAGTGCTGTAACAGCAAGGACACCAGTGCAATGCACATAGTGCTGTAACAGGAAGGACACCAGTGCAATGCACACACACAGTGCTGTAACAGCAAGGACACAGTGCAATGCACATAGTGCTGTAACAGGAAGGACACCAGTGCAATGCACACAATGCCGTAGCAGCAAGGACACCAGTGCAATGCACACACAGTGCTGTAAACAGCAAGGACACCATGCAATGCACACAGTGCTGTAACAGCAAGGACACCAGTGCAATGCACACACAGTGCTGTAACAGCAAGGACACCAGTGCAATGCACATAGTGCTGTAACAGCAAGGACACCAGCGAAATGCACATAGTGCCGTAACAGCAAGGACACCAGTGCAATTCACTAGTGCCGTAACAGCAAGGACACCAGTGCAATGCACATAGTGCTGTAACAGCAAGGACACCAGTGCAATGCACATAGTGCTGTAACAGCAAGGACACCATGCAGTGCACACACAGTGCCGTAACAGCAAGGACACCAGTGCAATGCGCACACAGTGCCGTAACAGCAAGGACACCAGTGCAAAGCACACACAGTGCCGTAACAGCAAGGACACCAGTGCAGTGCACACACAGTGCCGTAACAGCAAGGACACCAGTGCAATGCGCACACAGTGTCGTAACAGCAAGGAACACCAGTGCAATGCACACACAGTGCTGTAACAGCAAGGACACCCGTGCAATGCACACAGTGCTGAAACAGCAAGGACACCAGTGCAACGCACACACAGTGCTGTAACAGCAAGGACACCAGTGCAATGCACATAGTGCTGTAACAGCAAGGACACCTGTGCAAAAGCACATAGTACTGTAACAGCAAGGACACCAGTGCAATGCACATAGTACTGTAACAGCAAGGACACCAGCGCAATGCACATAGTGCCGTAACAGCAAGGACACCAGTGCAATTCACATAGTGCCGTAACAGCAAGGACACCAGTGCAATGCACATAGTGCTGTAACAGCAAGGACACCAGTGCAATGCACATAGTGCTGTAACAGCAAGGACACCAGTGCAGTGCACACACAGTGCCGTAACAGCAAGGACACCAGTGCAATGCGCACACAGTGCCGTAACAGCAAGGACACCAGTGCAATGCACACACAGTGCCGTAACAGCAAGGACACCATGCAGTGCACACACAGTGCCGTAACAGCAAGGACACCAGTGCAATGCGCACACAGTGTCGTAACAGCAAGGACACCAGTGCAATGCACATGCAGTGCCGTAACAGCAAGGACACCAGTGCAATGCACACACAGTGCTGTAACAGCAAGGACACCAGTGCAATGCACATACAGTGCTGTAACAGCAAGGACACCAGTGCAATGCACACAGTGCTGTAACAGCAAGGACACCAGTGCAATGCACACACAGTGCTGTAACAGCAAGGACACCAGTGCAATGCACATACAGTGCCGTAACAGCAAGGACAAACCCGTGCAATGCACACACAGTGCCGTAACAGCAAGGAGACCAGTGCAATGCACACACAGTGCCGTAACAGCAAGGACAACCATGCAATGCACACACAGTGCTGTAACAGCAAGGACACCATGCAATGCACATAGTGCTGTAACAGCAAGGACACCAGTGCAATGCACATAGTGCTGTAACAGCAAGAACACCAGTGCAATGCACACACGGTGCTGTAACAGCAAGGACACACCAGTGCAATGCACACACAGTGCTGTAACAGCAAGGACACCAGTGCAATGTGCACAGTGCTGTAACAGCAAGGACACCAGTGCAATGCACACACAGTGCTGTAACAGCAAGGACACCAGTGGAATGCACACACGGTGCTGTAACAGCAAGGACACCAGTGCAATGCACACACAGTTCTGTAACAGCAAGGACACCAGTGCAATGCACACACAGTGCTGTAACAGCAAGGACACCAGTGCAGTGCACACACAGTGCGTAACAGCAAGGACACCAGTGCAATGCACACACGGTGCCGCAACAGCAAGGACACCAGTGCAATGCACACACGGTGCCGTAACAGCAAGGACACCAGTGCAATGCACACATAGTGCCGTAACAGCAAGGACACCAGTGCAATGCACACGCAGTGCCGTAACAGCAAGGACATCATGCAATGCACACACAGTGCCGTAACAGCAAGGACACCAGTGCAGTGCATACATAAGGCCGTTAGTCCGTGCTGTAATAACAAGGACACCAGTACAATACAAAAAAGGTAAAACAACAGTAAGAACTGGTTTCCGCGTCATTACCATTTTCCTTGGGATGATAACTGTGTTCTGTTGTAACACAGCAAAAAAACAGTAATCCTGGAGGAAACAGGTGATAAGAATTGGTTTCCGCTGTAGCCCTGTGTTTTTGGCGGTTCATTGTTCTGTTCTTCACCGAAGAAAACAGGGAAAACATCGATCGTGGACTGTTAATCACAGTATGCTTCAGTACCGTTCCCGTGAGGGTTGTATCCTCATGCACAGGGCTGCAAGTGTCAACGTGTCTGCTGGTACAGTCACATTCAGTGACGTGTGGCAGCCACAGGAAACCGCAACACACCAGATGCTCTGAACACAGAACAGACATGGGCGATGGAGATCCGGCGCATGGTGTAGAGTGCTGAATGGAATAGATTAGAACAACACTGAATAGAACAGAACTCGCAATGATCAATATTAGTAGGTCGATCACCACAGGGCAACTCAACAGAGTAAACACCGCACTGTTTTTGAGTTAGTTTGGTGGTGTTCAGTAGTGTCTCTGCTGCTCTGACATGCGCAGAATATAGCTAGCCTCCCCTGCTTGTCGTTAATTGTTTGTAACAAACAAGGAGGGTAACTCTTGCTCGCATGATGAAAAGACTACACGCCCTAACTCCAAACGAATGCTGCTTACGACACCGAATCCCCTAGCAGATAGGACAGCACAGAGCACACAGAACAAAACAAGGAACCCCTCCCCCTTCCCCCATCCCCCAAAAAAGGATGTTCCAATCTTGCCTGTATACCCTATACCGGACTCATCTGCACAACAGTAACAGGAGAAATGAACAAACACAAATTAACATACATTCATTCAAAACTGGCAAAGCCTTTTTCGATCTTGAATACAATCAGACAAGCCGCCTTGGCTGAAGGCTGTGTCAGACCAGTTGACATAGGCTAGAACACCAAAGCTACATCAAAATGTTGTTATGCTCAGCATAGTTATGCGGGGATTGTCTTCAGTTGTGACAAGCCCCTAGCATAACATTATCAGTCTCCAAAATCCCCCGAAGTCGAGTGTGGCTGTCCACGTGGCGGGTACTCAAAAAAAAACGGTCACACACGTAATGTTCTCATCCCCAGCTGATGCATTTGTACCATAGTGTTCAAGTACTTAGGCTGTTTGGATGATCCCTGGAGTCTTTAGCCAGGGTACGACAACAGCAGCACAACAACGACAAGTACACGGAACGAACGGTAACAAACACAGGTACATCGATTTGATGGCGTTGAAAAGAAATCTTAAATGAAGCAGGGAACGTACACAGTAAATAACAAAGTAGGGTAACTCTTGCTCCCATGAGGAATAGAAACAAGGGCGTAACCCCAAACGAACGCTGCTTACGACACCGAATCGCCTGCCAAGATACGACAACACAGACTTTTTACTTCAGTGGGTTTAGTAGCGTCTCTTCCGATTTGACATGCGCCGAGTTTAGCCCCCACCCCTATCCCCACCACCCCACCACCACCCCCACCCCACCACCACCACCACCACCACCACCCGCCATGCTGTCGACACTAAGAGGGTCTGATTGGTTAGTTAAGGAGCCAGCGTGATTTTAGCGTCCCTCCAAGGTTGCTCTACTTCATCATCAGTCTAGCGACACGTTGTTGTCATAGATTTTACCAGCACCGACTAGTTCGAAAAGAACTGACGACAGGTGTTTCGGTGGAAAGGGGGGGGGGGGGGGGGGGGGGGGACACGTCAGATTACTCACTGTAAGAGCTGGTCATGAAAGGTAAAGATCTCTGCCTGCGTACAGGGAGGCAGAGCTGGCAAATACCGAACGTTGCAATTACATGTTGTTGTTTTTTTCTTATTCAAATTTGTCGCATGACAAAAACAATAAACATACGCTGAGCTGAATTGTTAACACCATTAACAGTTCCTGCCTAGAGTCGCCTTCCTTTGGGTCCAGATAACACGACGGGAACCACACAGTGGAGTCTGCGGCATGCGTGCGTCTCCTCTCTGAAAGGTCGCCTTATAACCGACACTGCAGGTCTGTATCTCTCGGGCCTGGCTGACGCCGGGATGTTCTTATGAAAGTAAGTAAGCGTACATTACAGCCCTGTCACGTGCGCTCTCACCGGAGTGGAACCGCCACAGGAAAATTGATCAACACTCTCTTCCGTGGCCCTTCAAGCCCTGCCATCATGGTGACCTCAGTTTCGATTTTCCTGACCACCTCTCTCCTCTCTCTCTCTCTCTCTCTCTCTCTCTCCTCTCTACTCTCTCCTCTCTCTCTCTCTCTCTCTCTCTGTGAGTGTATGTGTGTGTGTGTGTGTGTGTGTGTGTGTGTGTGTGTGTGGTGTGTGTGTGTGTGTGTTCGGGCACATGTGTATGTGTGTGTGTGTGTGTCTGTCTGTCTGTCTGTCTGTCTGTCTGTCTCTCTCTCTCTCTCTCCTCTCGTCTCTCTCTCTCTCCTCTCACCCTCTCTCTCTCTCTCTCTGTCTGCGTACGTGTGTGTGTGTGTGTGTGTTGTGTGTGTGTTGTGTGCGTGTGTGTGTGTGTTGTGTGTGTGTGTGTGTGTGTGTGTGTGTGTGTGTGTGTGTGTGTGTGTGTGTGTGTGTGTGTGTGCGCGGCGCGCGCGCGAGCGTGTGTGTGTGTGTGTGTGTATGAAAAGTGCGTGTTTATATATATCTCTGTGTGTGTGTGTCTTTGTATGTAAAATGCGTGCGCATGTCTGCAGTGTGTCTGTATGTGCGCGCACGTGATTTCGTATGTGGGGTATTGTAAGTGTGTGAGCATGCGTGCGTGCCTGTATGTGCGTGCCTGTGTGTGTGTGTGTGTGTGGTGTGGTGTGTGTGTGTGTGTGTGTGTGTGTGTGTGTGTGTGTGTGTGTGTGTGTGATTTGTGCGCGTGTGGGTGCGAATTGCCAAGGTAAAGGCCTTTAGATTAAACAGTGATCGCAGCGTCTGACCCTTTTACTCATATTCCGTACGGCTATTTGACCACGTTCTTGTCTGCCAGCTTCGGGCGGTCGTTTCCTAGCAACATTCTCCCTGAGCAACCTTCAGAAACACTGCGCCAGTTCTGTGGCCAACAGCTGGCATCAAATAAAACTCTCTCAACTCTTCTCTCTCTCTCTCCATCCCCACACCGGTCATTCTTCCCGTTCACACCTCGTCTCGTCACTCTCTCTCCTCCTCTCTCATCCTCTCATCTCTCGGTTCCACACTCTCTCTCTCAACTCAACTCTTCCTAATCACAACACACCACACAACACACACACACACTCCCACATCACTCACACAAATGAGAGAGAAGAGAGAGAGAGGAGAGAGGAGAGAGAGTAGAGAGAGAGAGAGAGACAGAGAGAGAGAGAGAGATAGAGAGAGAGTGAGTGTCTATATCCGTAGTATGTCCCATCGTAGTAATCAAGGTTTCCGGGGAGCTCGTAGTGACGTAAGTTCCTGCCGTAGTCCGCTCCCGGCGGCGGCGTCAGTGTCACAACTTCCTCCCGCGGCAATCAAGGTGAAAGTACGCTCGTTTCCTTCCTCCCTGATCCAGAGCCTTGGGCTTGCACAGACAACCAGATGACAACGTTACACGATCTGGGTCACGACCTGTGTTACACTGGCTAAGTGAGAAACGTGCGTGCAGCCATGTCAGCAGCGAACTGTAATTATTAGCAACGCATTTTTTTTATAAATCATCGCATACGTCATGAAGTTCCCAATGTTTTACGATGTCATTTATCTCTGACCCGAAAAAATAACCGCTTATTCAAAGAGGCAACAACAACATTTAAAGTTATTTCCATATTTGGTTGTTGTTTGTTTGATCGATAAATATATGTACGCACAATAAAATATCTCCGCAGCAGAACGCTAGGTTGGAACTGATTTGCACGTGCAAACTGGACACAACCGACTTGTGCATAAACACTAACCAACTTCACTGATAATCCAAAGCTAAAACCAAATACAGCGCTCCTGTGGCTTTGTGGCTGGTATTCAAAGTGAACTAAGTATTCAGTAATCGTCAAGGAGCACACACTCACTCACACACACACACACACACACACACACACACACACACACACACTCACACACATACACACTCAACACAAACACCACCAACCACCACACCACCACCACCACCACCACCACACCTTAACTTTTAAGCCACAACGTGCCGAGGGAGGGGAGGGGAGGGAGTCATGGCGAGGGAGGGGGGGGTGAGGCTGCCGAATGAACAAAGATCGATGATAGAACGGAAGAACTTGAAGTTCCCTGCGTCATAGAAGGCTGGGTGGTTAACCCCTCCTCCTCCTCCTCCTCCACCTCCAGCGTACTGGAACTGGGCTGATCTCTCCATTTGGGCCCAAGTCATTCCATGTCATGTCCTCCTTCGGAATGCATGCAGCAGCGTCAAGTCTGGCGAGGCCATCCCACCTTCCCTTGTCCACTGTGGATTCCATTCCAGTCAGTGCCTGTCTTGTGTGTTGCTAGGAGGCTTTCATAGTGTGTGACCGACCAGTCCACTGGCACAGCCCTTTTTGATCTCGTCACTGTTCATATCTTTCAAGACTGGCTGTTCATATCTTTCAAGACTGGCTGTTCATATCTTTCAAGACTGGCACAGCCCTTTTTGATAATGTTACTGTTCATATCTTCAAGACTGGGCACAGCCCTTTTTGATAATGGTTACTGTTCATATCGTTCAAGACTGGCTGTTCATATCTTTCAAGACTGGCACAGCCCTTTTTGATCTCGTCACTGTTCATATCTTTCAAGACTGGCTGTTCATATCTTTCAAGACTGGCACAGCCCTTTTTGATAATGGTCACTGTTCAATATCTTTCAAGACTGGCTGTTCATATCTTTCAAGACTGGCACAGCCCTTTTTGATCTCGTCACTGTTCATATCTTTCAAGACTGGCACAGCCCTTTTTGGGATGTGGTGGTTACTGTTCATATCTTTCAAGACTGGCTGTTCATATCTTTCAAGACTGGCACAGCCCTTTTTGATCTCGTCACTGTTCATATCTTTCAAGACGGCACAGCCCTTTTTGATAATGGTTACTGTTCATATCTTTCAAGACTGGCACAGCCCTTTTTGATGTGGTGGTTACTGTTCATATCTTTCAAACTGGCTGTTCAAAATCTTTAAAAGACTGGCACAGCCCTTTTTGATAATGGTTACTGCTCCCTGCCTCATTTCAGATTTCCTTGGGTACCGAGCTAGCGTGGTCTGTGCCACGGGAAGTAAGGTGTGTGTATGTGTGTGAGTGAGTGTGTGTGTGTGTGTGTGTGTGGTGTGTGTGTGTGTGTGGTGTGTGTGTGTGTGTGTGTGTGGTGTGTTGTGTGTGTGCGCGCGCGCGTAATGTAATTTTATGTATGTGTGTGTGTGGTGTGAGAGAGAGAGAGAGAGAGAGAAGAGAGAGAGAGAGAGAGAGAGAGAGAGAGAGGGGAGAGAGAGAGAGAGAGAAAAAATTGTGTGCATGCTTGCACGTCGGTATAGGTGTTTGTGAGCACCCTTCCCCAGTTCGTTAGCACAATGCTGCAGGGGTGTTTACCTTTTTTTCGCATTCAATGTGTGCCGGTGTGCTTATTCAATGCCGTTTCCCAAGTTTTGGCGTCAGAAGATGATTTTTTTTTCTGTATTTTTCGTCATTCATTCCTGAAGAAATGGTCGAAGTGTGTGTGTGTGTGTGGGGTGTGTGTGTGTGTGTGGTGTGTGTGTGTGTGTGTGTGTGGTGTGTGTGTGTGTGGGGTGTGTGTGCGTGCGTGCGTGCGTGCGCGTGTGCGCGCGCGCGCGCGCATGCGTGCGTGTGTTGTGTGTGTGTGCGTGTGTGTGTGTGTGTGTGGTGTGTGTTGTGTGTGTGTGTGTGTGTGTGGTGTGTGTGTGTGTGTGTGGGGTGTGTGTGATTCATTCCTAAAGAAATGGTCGAAGTGTGTGTGTGTGTGTGTGTGTGTGTGTGTTGTGTGTGTGTGTGTGGTGTGTGTGGTGTGTGTATGTATGAGAGAGGAGAGAGAGAGAGAGAGAGAGAGAGAGAGAGAGAGAGAGAGAGAGAGAGAGAGAGTGCACCGTACATATGCACACCGTGCCAGTGTAAACAGGATCCTCACAACACACAGAGTTAGAGTCACATCTATAATTAAGCATTCTCTAATGCCATTCACTGAGTCACAGCTATTATTTTTATTGTCCATTATGTGAATCAAGTAGAGAGGGTGACATTCACTTTGCTCTCTGTGTGTGTGTGTGTGTATGTGTGTGTGTGTGTGTTGTGTGTGTGTGTGTGTGTGTGTGTGTGTGTGGTGTGTGTGTGTGTGTGTGTGTGTGTGTGTGTGTGTGATCGTGCGTGTGCGTGCATGTGCGAGCCCGAATGTGTACGTGCGTGCCCAGATAAGAGTGACGAAAGAGACGCGAGCTAATTCCACGAACAATCTGCTTCTTCCTTGCAGGAGGTCCCATGGCACTATGATCGATTCAGTCAATTATTGTTCATGAATCCATCCTGTTTCATTTAGTCTGGTAAGTTCCTCCTTGCTTTCAGACCGCCAGGAAAAGGCTGAGTTTCTCCTGATTGATTTGTTTATGATCTCTGTCTCTCTCTGTCTCTGTCTGTTTCTCTCTGTCTCTGTCTCTGTCTGTCTGTCTGTCTGTCTCTCTCTCTCTCTCTCACACACACACACACACACACACACACACACACACACACACACACACACACACACACACACACCGCACACACATTCTCTGTCTGTCTGTCTCTCTCTCTCCTCTCTGCCTCTCTCTCTCTCTCTCTCTCTCTCTCTCTCTCTCTCTCTCTGTCTCTCTCACACACACACACATACACTCACTAATATACTCTCTCGCCTTCCCCCCTCTCTCACACACAATCTCTCTCTCTCTCTCCTCTCTCTACTCTCTCCTCTCCCTCTCTCTCTCTCCCCACTCTTCTCTCTCTCTCTCTCCTCTCTCTCTCTCTCTCTCTCTCTCTCTCTCTCTCTCTTTCCCCTTCCTCTCACACTCACACACAATTCTCTCTCTCTCACACACACACACACACACACACACACACACACACACACACACACACCCACCACACACACACACACGCGCGCGCGCGCGCGCGCGCGCGCCGCGCGCGCGCTCGCGCGCACGCACGCACACACACATGCTCTTTCTCTCTGTCTTTCTCTCTATCTCTCTCTCTCTCTCTCTCTCTACACACACACACACACACACACACACACACACACACACACACACACACCACACACACACACACACACACACACAATTTCCACCGGCATTCACGAACATGTCAGGACACTTTCATTCATCACCTTAAACCCTCCTTAGAAGAAGAAGGCTTGCCAGATTCATTTCACTCCAATTTCCTACGTCCCACCCTCCCCCATCACCCCTACCCCCACCCCCACCCACCCCCGCCTATTCACACTGAAGGCGTCTCAGCTTTCTCCGGGAGTTCCGCGGAAGCACATTAGCGGAACGCCAATGACGCAATCACCAGTCAGCCAATCAAGAGCTCCGAAAAATACGAAGGTGACCTCGTTTCTGCATGAAACCGATTTTCGTGTATCTGTTGATGAAAGTCGTGTCTGCGGTAAGGTATCCATTACTCCAGAGTTAAAAGAAAGAAAGAAAGAAAGAAAAAAAAAAGAAAGAAAGAAGAAAGAAAGAAAGACAGAAAGAAAGAAAGGAAGGAAGGAAGAAAGAAAGACTATGTCGGTGCTATTTTTCTTTAAGAGCTCAGTGTAGTGATTCCTAGGCTGGTTTATTTACAGAGAGCGTGAGTGTCTGTGACCTGAGTAAATATAGATCTGCCTGTCTGTCTGTCTGTCTATCTAGGTCTGTCTGTCTATCTGTCTAGGTCTGCCTGTCTGTCTAGGTCTGTCTGTCTGTGTTTAGGTCTGCTTGTCTGTCGTGTTTAGGTCTCCCTGCTGTCTGTCTGTCTGTGTTAAGGTCTGCCTGTCTGTCTGTGTTTAGGTCTGTCTGTCTGTGTTTAGATCTGCCTGTCGACAGTCTGTGTTTAGGTCTGCCTGTCTGTCTGTCTGTGTTTAAGCCTGCCTGTTCTGTCTGTCTGTCTGTGTTTACTTCTGCCTGTCTGTCTGTCTGTCTGTCTGTCTGTCCAGGTCTGTCTGTTTCCTGTCTCTGTCTAGGTCTGTCTGTCTGCCTATCTGTCTGTCTAGGTCTTTCTGTCCAGGTCTGTCTGTCTGCCTGCCTGTCTGTCTGGGTCTGTCTGTTTAGGTCTGTCTCTTTAGGTCTGTCTCTCTGTCTATGTCTGTCTGTCTGTTTAGGTTTGTCTGTCTGCCTGCCTGCCTGTCTAGGCCTGTCTGTCTACGTGTGTCTGTCTGTCTGTCTAGGTCTGTCTGTCTGTTTAGGTTTGTCTGTCTGTCTGCCTGCCTGTGCCTGTCTGTCTACGTGTGTCTGTCTGTCTGTCTAGGTCTGTCTGCCTCAGTCTGTCTGTCTAGGTCTGTCTATCTAGGTCTGTCTGTTTATGTCTGTCTGTCTAGGTCTATCTGCGTCTGTCTGTCTGTCTAGATCTGTCTGTTTAGGTCCGTCTGTCTACCTAAGTCTGTATGTCTAGGTCTGTCTGTCTAGGTCTGTCTGTTTAGGTCTGTCTGTCTAGGTCTGTCTGTTTAGGTCTGTCTGTCTAGGTTTGTCTGATTCTGTCTGTCTGTCTGTCAAAGTCTGTCTGTCTGTCTACGTAAGTCTGTTTGTTTAGGTCTGTCTGTTTAGGTCTGTCTGGTTAGGTCTATCTGTTTATGTCTATCTGCCTGTCTGTCTGCCTGTCTGTCTAGGTCTGTCTGTTTATGTCTGTCTGTCTGCCTGTCTGTATAGGTCTGTGTGTTTAGGTCTGTCTGTCTAGGTCTGTTTGTCTAGGTCTAAGTCTGTCTTGTTTGCCTATCAGTCTAGGTCTGTGTATGTCTGGGATTGTAGTGGGCGCAGTGAAACTCCAAAAGAGGGAGAAAAAAAGGCGAGGATACTGAGTCTACCTACCGCCTGCACAGCATCGTTCTGTCTCTATGGCTAGTCGTTCTTCACCACAAGATGGAGCATAGTTACAGCCTACCTACCACCTGCACAGCATCGTTCTGTCTCTATGGCTAGTCGTTCTTCCACACACAAGATGGAGCATAGTTACAGCCTACCTACCACCTGCACAGCATCGTTTCTAGTCTCCATGGCTAGTCGTTCTTCCACACAGAAGATGGAGCATAGTTACAGCCTACCTACCACCACCTGAACAGCAATCGTTCAGTCTCCATGGCTAGTCGTTCTTGCACACAGAAGATGGAGCATAGTTACAGACGGTACACTACTGGGCTCGTTTTCACTTGGCAGTCGTGTAGCAATTTTACCATTTCCAGACCTTTCCTTTTTTTTTTCTTTACCTACCCCTTCGCCCCCCCCCCCCCCCCCCACCCCCCACCCCCACACACACACGTTTTGTTCACCTGGCCTCTTTTGCACACTCTCCCGGATATCCCCCACTCCCCGTACACACACAGAGGCATACACACAAACGCGCATACAAACGCACACGCGCGCGCACGCACGCACGCAAGCACGCACACACGCACAGACACACACACACACACACACACATGCACGCACGACGCACGCGTCACACACACACACCACACACACACACACACACCGCACACACACACGCACACACACACACACACACACACACAACACTCACACACAACCCGTTTGTGTGATACTGGATGGTCGCCAGTCGATACACGTTTTCAGAGACGGTTCCAATTTCCCCTTCCCTTTTGTTCTTGTTATGTCCTTGGCTTCTTGTACATAATGACCCATTCTCCCCGATATGAAGGGGCGTAGTCTGTATATCGGAGAATCTGTCTGTCCTGTCTGTCTGTCTCTTCTCTCTCTCTCTCTCTCTCTCTCTCTCTCTCTCTCCTCTCTCTCTCGCTCTCTCTCTCTGTCTCTCTGTCTCTCTCTTTCTGTGTGTGTGTGTGTGTGTGTGTGTGTGTGGAGCAGAGTTGGCGAGAGGGAATTACGATCTTCTGTTTTGATAACATGGATTCTTGGAAGTCGTGTTCAGAGAGCTGCGCGGCGTGCGTCATTGGGCCGACCTGTCACTGTGTGTGTGTGTGTGTGTGTGTGTGAAGGGGACTAGTCGTGTCGGCTGTCTGCGGTCCTGTTTCTCTCGATTACGTTAGGTGGTGTTGCGTCACGCATGGTCGGCAAAGCGAGATGAAGAGTGTGAATCTATACCACCTCTATGGCTTTGCACTCAGCTGTGCCCGTGGTCCCTTTGTTCTTCTCTACCGTCTGTCTGGGTCTGCTATCTGTCTGCTGTCTGTCCTTGTGTCTGTCTGTCTGTCTGTCTGTCTCTCTGTCCTCTCTGTCTGTCTGACCATCTTGGATGTGGATTCTGCTGTCCCCGTGTCCCTTTGTTCTTCTCTTCTGTCTGTCTGTGTCTGATGTCTGTCTGTCTGTCTGCTTGTCGGTCGGGCTGTATGTCTGTCTGCCTGTATGTCTGTCTCCTTCCCTCTCTCTCTCTCTCCTCTCTCTCCTCTCTCTCTCTCTCTCTCTCCCCACTCTCTCTCTCCTCTCTCTCTTTTTCCCCGCAATGCCTCCGGCGATGCGAAACATTGGATGTTTAGAATGGCTATTTTACGACTGGACAGGACAGCAAGTGCAGTGATTCGTTTTCACTTTTAATCACGCAAAATTGTAGGTATGTATACCGGATAAATGGCATAATGTATGATTATCCGGAAATGAAACATATAACAAGGCATCTTGAATGCAGAATCTATCTCTTGCGACGAGATAAGCACAGTATGCAAAAGAAACAAATAGGTATGCAGTCCAAAGTACTCTTTCAACACACACACACACACACACACACACACACACACACACACACACACACACACACACACACAACGCATGCATGCAACGCACACGCGCATACATACACGCGCGCATGAGCACACGCAGCACGCACGCACGCACGCACGCACGCACGCACGCACGCACGCACGCACGAACACACACACACACACACACACACACCACACACACACACACACACACACACACACACATCAATGAAAAAAAAATTCGTAAGTGGCATCTTGTTGCGACGGCCATTGTGGGGTTGACAATGTTCTAGTGGCAAATCGTCACCTTAGGTAGGTAAGTTAGACTACAAGGGAAAGGAGAGAGAGAGAGGGGGGGGGAGGAAAGAGAGAGAGGGGGGAAAGAAGAGAGAGAGGGGGAAGGAAGGATGGAGGAAGGAGAGAGAGGGGGAGAGGGAGAGAAAGAGGAGGAAAGAGAGAGGGAGGAGAGCGGAGTGGAAGAGAAAGCGAGAGAGAGGTGGGAGTGACACACAGAGAGAGAGAGGGGGGGACGGAGGGAGGAGAAAAGAAAGCGAGAGAGAGGTGGGAGTGACAGAGAGAGAGGGGGGGGGGGGAGGGAGGGAGTGAGAAAGAAAAGAGAGAGAGGAGCGAGTGGGAGAGTGAAAGAGAGAGGGAGGGCTGGAGGAAAGAGAGAGAGAGAGAGAGAGAGAGAGAGAGAGAGAGAAAGAGTAAGAGAGAGAGAGAGGGAGGGGAGAGAGAGAGGAGGAGGGAGAGAGAGGGAGGGGAGAGAGAGAGGGGGAGGGGAGAGAGAGAAGGGGAGAGAGAGAAAGAGAGAGGGGGGGACAGAGAGAGGGAGAGGGTGAGATGGAGGGAGAGAGAGAGAGAGAGAGAGAGAGAGAGAGAGAGAGAGAGAGAGAGAGAGAGAGAGAGAAAGACGCTGACACACTGACACAGTGACAGAGCAGACTGCAGAGAGAGATGGAGACCATGCATGCTGGCGTCATCAGGCCGACAGGAGCAGCTGCTGCACTCTTCCTCCCACACCCACTCTCTGTCCCTGGGGCTGCTCGCTTGGGTCGCAGGTGGGCTCTCTCTCTCTCCTCTCTCTCTCCTCTCTCTCTCTCTCTGTCTCTGGTCTGTCTGTCTGTCTGTCTGTCTGTCTGTCTCTCTCTTCTCTCTCTCTCTCTCTCTCCATCTTCTCTCGTCTCTCTCACTCTCTCTCTCTCTACTCTAGTCTCCTCGACGCTCCACTATCTCTCTCTCTCTCCCTCTCTCACTCCCACTCTCTCGCTCTCTCTCTCTCTCTCTCCTCTCCTCATCTCTCTCCTCTCTCACTCACATCCACCCACTTCTCTCTTCTGTCTCTAGTCGTCTGCTGTCTGTCTCTCACTCTCTCTCTCTCTCTCTCTTCCTCTCTCTCTCTCTCTCTCTCTCTCTCTCTCTCTCACTCGACTCTCTCCTCATTTCTTCTCTTCTCTGCTCCTCCCCTCGTCTCTCTCTTCTCTCTCTCTCTCTCTCTCCTCGACCTCTCTCTCTCTCTCTCCTGCTCTCTCTTCTTTCTCTCTCTCTTTCTCTCTCTCTCTTCTGCTTCAAACATCTCCTCCACCTCCGATCTCTCTCTCTGCTTCTCTCTCTTTCTCTCTGCTCACTCCCCCCATTTCTCTCTCTCTCTCGTCTCTCTCTCTCTCTCTCTCTCTCTTCCTCTCTCTCTCCTCTCTCTCTCTCTCTCCCTCCTCTGTCTTCCGCTTCATCATCTTCTTCTTCTTGCTCCAAACCCCATCTCTCCTCTCTCCCATCTTCTCTCTCTCTCTCTCTCTGTCTCTCTCTCTGCTCTCTCTCTCGACTCCCCCACTTCTCTCTCACTCTGTGTCTGTCTGTCTGTCTGTCTGTCTCTCTGCTCACTCTCTCTCCTTCTCTCCTCTCTCTCTCTCTCGTCTCTCTCTCTCACGTCTCCAGCCCCGATCTCTCTCTCTCTTCTTCTCTGCTCCAAACCCCCTCTCTCTCTCTCTCTCTCTCTCTCTCTCTCGCTCTCTCTCCTTCCTCTCCCTCTCTCTCTCTCTCTCTCTCTCTCTCTTCTCTCTCTCTCTCTGTGTCTGTCTCGCTCTCTTTTTCTCTTCTTGCTCCAAACCCCCATCTCTCCTCTCTCTCTGTTCTCTCTCTGTCTCTCTGTCTCTGCTCTTCTCTCTGTCCTCTCTCTCTCTCTCTCCTCTCTCTCTCTCCTCACAACCCCTGCTCTCTCTAATCTCTCTCCTTCTCTCATCTCTCTCATCTCCTCTCTCTCTCTCTCGCTCTCCTCATCAAGCCCCATCTCTCTCTCTCTCCTCTCTTCTCTCCTCTCTCTCTCTCTCCTCTCTCTCCTCTCTCTCCTCTTCCTCACAACCCCATGCGCTCTCTCTCTCCTCTCTCCTCTCTCTCTCATCTCTCTCTGCTCCCCCAATCGCCTCTTCTCCTCTCTCTCTCCTCCTCTCTCTCTCTCTCCTTCTCTCTCCTCTCTCTCCTACTCCTCTCCTCCTCCTCCTCCTCCTCCCACCCGATACCCCGGCAGTGAGGGATGCATGTGCGACGTGGTGCTATGCGTGTCCAATCACACGTCACGTGTTCCTTTCCCTTCATGACGGCGCGCTCTTCTATGGTGCAATCAGCGCGCTTCTATGGTGCAGTAAGCGCTCTCTATGGTGAGATCAGCGCTCTTCTGTGGTGCAATCAGCGCTCTTCTGTGGTGCAATCAGCGCTCTTCTATGGTGCAATCAGCGCTCTTCTGTGGTGCAATCAGCGCTCTTCTGTGGTGCAATCAGCGCTCTTCTGTGGTGCATCAGCGCTCTTCTATGGTGCAGTAAGCGCTCTTCTATGGTGCAGTCAGCGCTCTTCTGTGGTGCAATCAGCGCTCTTCTGTGGTGCAATCAGCGCTCTTCTGTGGGCAATCAGCGCTCTTCTATGGTGCAATCAGCGCTCTTCTAGGTGCAGTCAGCGCTCTTCTATGGTGCAGTCAGCGCTCTTCTATGGTGCAGTCAGCGCTCTTCTGTGGTGCAATCAGCGCTCTTCTATGGTGGCAGTCAGCGCTCTTCTATGGTGCAATCAGCGCTCTTCTGTGGTGCAATCAGCGCTCTTCTATGGTGCAATCAGCGCTCTTTTGTGGTGCAATCAGCACCCTTCTATGTGCAGTCAGCGCTCTTCTATGGTGCAATCAGCGCTCTTCTATGGTGCAGTCAGCGCTCTTCTGTGGTGCAATCAGCACTCTTCTGTGGTGCAATCAGCGCTCTTCTATGGTGCAATCAGCGCTCTTCTATGTGCAATCAGCGCTCTTCTATGGTGCAATCAGCGCTCTTCTATGGTGCAATCAGCGCTCTTCTGTGGTGCAATCAGCGCTCTTCTATGGTGCAGTAAGCGCTCTTCTATGGTGCAGTCAGCGCTCTTCTGTGGTGCAATCAGCGCTCTTCTATGGTGCAGTCAGCGCTCTTCTGTGGTGCAATCAGCGCTCTTCTATGGTGCAATCAACGCTCTTCTACGGTGCAATCAGCGCTCTTCTGTGGTGCAATCAGCGCTCTTCTATGGTGCAGTAAGCGCTCTTCTATGGTGCAGTCAGCGCTCTTCTGTGGTGCAATCAGCGCTCTGTGGAGTCTCAGGTTTCTCCCGCTGACTCCGCGTCATAGAGGTCCACGCCGACATGGCCGTGTTGTAGCATCCTAGACCCCCCCCCCCCCCCCTCCCCACACACACACACAATACTACTCCCCCCTACCCCCCACACACACATACATACACACACACTCCTCCCCCCTCCTACCCCCCCCCCCCCCTACACACCACCCCCCCCCCCCCCCCACACACACACATACATACACACAACACTCCTCCCCCTACCCCCCATCCCACCACACACACATCACACACCACACCTCCCCACCCCCCCCCCCCCCCCCCCCCCCCCCCCCCACCCCCCCTACGCAACCACACACACACACACACACACACTCTCCCACCCCACCACCACACACACACACCCCCCCCCCCCCCCCCCCCCCCACCACACGCGTTCATACACATCCACCCCACCCACTCGTCTTCGTTCCGCAGACTCACACAACACACACACCACACACACACACACACACACACACACACACGCCCGCCACCCGCCGCACACACACACCCCCACGCACCACCAGCACACACCACCACGCACACACACACACCACACACACTACCACACACACACACACACACACACACACACACACACACACACACACACACACACACACACACGCATCCACACACACCACCACACACACACACACCACACACACACACACCCACGCACCACCACGCACGCACACACCACGCACCACGCACCACGCACGCACACACACACACACCACAACACCACACACACACACACACACACACACACACACCCTAGTTAACGACACGTCAAACACAGAGCCTGATAGACGAAAAATAGACATAGAGAAGAAAACACACAAAAGTGACATTTCGACAACACCTCAGGATCACAACCCCGAACCGAACTAGCTCGTGGTTCGAGAGCACACGTGGGTGGTACTTAGCATAAATTATTAAAGAACATGAGAATCTTCTTACAGGATATTCGTTTGATTGGTCTTTTCGTCGCTCAAAGGCAGCCTTTGAATGCCCCTCTTTCTTCCCTCCCCCCCTCTCTCTCTCTCTCTCTCTGTCTCTCTTGATAGTGTGTGTGTGTGTGTGTGTGGTGTGGTGTGGGTGTGTGTGTGTGTTGTGTGTTGTGGTTTTTTCTCTCTCACTCACTCTTTCTCTCTCTGTGTCTCTCTGTCTGTCTGTCTGTCTGTATCTCTCTCTCTCTCTATCTCTCTCTCTCTGTATGTTGTGTGTCTGTCTGTCTGTCTCTCGCTCTGTGCGTGTGCGTGGGGCGGGGGAGGAGAGAGAGAGAGAGAGGAGAGAAGGGGGGGAAAGAAGGGGGAGAGGAGAGGGGGGGGGAGGGGGGAGGGGAGGGGGAGAGGGGGTGGGGGGGGAGGGAGGGGGGAGGGGAGGGGGGAGAGGGGGGGAGAGAGGGGGGAAGTGGGGGAGAGGGGGGAGGGGAGAGAGAGGGGGGGAGGGGAGGGGGGAGAGAGAGAGGGGGAGTGGGGGGGGAGAGGGAGGGAGGGGGGGAGGGGAGGGGGGGAGGGGAGGGAGGGGAGAGGGGGAGGGAAGTGGGGGGGAGAGGGGAGGGAAGGGGGCGGGGAGAGGAGGGGGGGGAGGGGGGAAGGGAGGGGGAGGGAGAGAGAAGGAGGGGAGGGAGAGGGGAGGGGGGGAGAGGAGGAGGGGAGGGAGGGAGGGGGAGAGGAGAGAGAGAGGGGGAAGGAAAGGGGGAGAGGGGGGGAAGGGGGGGAGAGAGGAGGAGGGAGGGAGGGAGGGAGAGAGAGGGGAGGGAGAGGGGAGGGAGAGGGAGGGGGGGGAGAAAAGGAGAGAGGGAGGAGGAGGAGGGAGAGAAAAGGAAAAGAGAAGGGAGAGGGAGAGGGAGAGGGAGAGAGAGAGGAGAGGGGGAGAGAAGGAGGAGAAGGAGGGGAGGGGGAGAGAGGAGAGAGGAGAGAGGAGAGGGGGGAGGGAGTGGGAGCGAGAGAGAGGGGGTTGGAGGGAGAGTGACCAGGGAGAGAGAGCGGGCTTCGTCACACCACTTGGGTGGTCGTGGCTCATGGCATATGGGGGCAGCTGTCTAAAGAGCTATTCCGTGAAAGCTACTCCATCACAATTGACCCGCAGTGACAACAAAACCAGACTGAATTATCTCCCTGCTCGGAACCGTAGGAGTTGTTGGTGTTGTTGTGTGTGAGAGGTTTGTGCAAGGTCTAAAGGGAGACAGTTGTTTCCCCTTTCCACCACCACCCCCCCCCCCCCCCCCCCCCCACCTCCCGTTCACGTCAACATGTGTTGCTGTTGTGTTGAGGGCGCCGGGTCGATTTTTCTTTTGTCCTGTTGTGTGTGTGTGTGTGTGTGTGTGTGTGTGGTGTGTGTGTGTGTGTGTGTGTGTGTGTGTGGGGGGGGGGGAGAGAGAGAGAGAGAGATGAGGAGGGAGAGAGAAGAGAGAGAGGGAGAGAGAGAGAGAGAGAGAGTACAATAATTACATTCATTCG
>JAFLJL010002078.1:0-32154 GCA_018398815.1 Conus ventricosus
ATAAAAACCCTTTATCGGGGGCAAATTTTGAACTTTTAAAGATTTTATAAAAGATTTTTACTGATGGTTCAAAAAAAAGGTGGAGGGCTGCAGTTTTGCCGTGTGTGCGATAAAAAATTTTCGGAGCCTACTTTTTTTAAATTTTTTGGGGGGTTGGTCGTCTGTTTATACTGCTAAAATGAAGGCTTTACATTCCCCCTCGTGCGGTGCCCGGGATCAGATCATTTTTGATTTCCTTTTTTTTACGGATTCTTGTCGGCATTGTGTTTTTTTCGACAAGAGAAGTGTCACACCCCAGTTTTGGTGATATTTTGATTTCTTTCCCCAGCGGGGTTTTTTGGGGGAAAGCTATGTTTTTTTTTGGTGGGTCCCCAGCCACAGGGGGAAAAACTATGGTAACTCAGTGGGGGACAAAGCACCCAAAACCCCGCTCTCGGGGGCAACCCTTTCCAGGAGGCTTTATGCAGTTTGTTCCACACCTGATCTACGCCCTAAATCTAGTTTTTTATTGTCGTGAAACTGTGGCAGAAGAATTTGTAATAAAAATTTCAAAATTTAAATTTTTTTAAAAAATTTGCCCAAAGTTTAAACCCCAATCCTTTCCCATCGGGGGGTTACGTAACCTTTAAAGAGGAATGGGGTTTTTCAGGGTTTAAACTTTTGGGCCAGCTTATAACCACGTTGGATTTCAAAAGGGAAAAACCCCCCGGGTGGGGTTGCTTTGGACAGCTTTTTTCAGTTTTAAATCATTTTTTGACAGAATTTTGTGATTTTGTGTTTATCAGGGGAGAAGTTCTTTTTCACCAGTGTTTTATCGGTTTTTTTTTCGTGAGTTTTTTTAGTAAAATCTTTTTTTTTTTTTTTAAAAAAAAGGTTTAAACTTTTTTAAAAAATATAGTTTTTTAAATTAATGTATAAGGTTTTCTTGGGGGCTTTGGTGAGACCAAAGCTAGATTAGGGGGTTTTTGTGGTTTTTGGGTTTTTCTGCAGGGAAAGTCTTCCTCAAAGCTTTTGATCCAATCCATCACCCGGGGGACTGCGGATTGTTTTGGGGAGCATTTCGACATCCCCAAAAGAAATTTTGTATGTTAAATCGGGGGGAACCCCCCTCTGGGTAAGGAGGGTTGCGTCTTTCAAAAATTTAAAATTACCTGAAATGAGGGAAAATCCAGAAAACCCCGGGCCTATGTTTTGTCTTGAAACCCCCCTTTTTTTTGACCCAAATTATGCCCTTTAAACCCAAAATGAGATTCCCCCACGGGGAAATTCTTTTTTTCCCCCATTTCAGGGCAGCGGGCCCTTTGCCCTTGATGCTTTTAAAGAGGGTTCCATACGGGACTGTTTTTACCT
Organism: Conus ventricosus; assembly: GCA_018398815.1. Taxonomy (NCBI): domain Eukaryota; kingdom Metazoa; phylum Mollusca; class Gastropoda; order Neogastropoda; family Conidae; genus Conus; species Conus ventricosus. The sequence goes on from JAFLJL010002078.1 coordinate 1,351, forward strand.
CCTTGGGAAAGTCCCCCAACCCAAAGGAAATTAATTTATTTTTAAACTCAATTTCGAAAGGGGCCCCTCGAGTTTTGGGATATAAAAAAACCTTTTTTTTTGGGGCCAATGTAAACCTTTAAAAAGATTTTTTATCAAGATTTTTATTTGATGGTTCAAAAAAAGGGTGAGGGGGCCTGCAGCTCCCCTTTGTTTTGTGAAAATTGATTTTCAGGACCCTACTTTTTTTTAAAAAAAATTGCGGGTTTGGCATCTTTTTATATCTGCTAAAATGAAGGTTTTTTAAATTTGGGCCCCTCAGTGCGGGGGTCCAGTTTCAGTCAGTTTGTTTTCCCTTTTATTTTTTCGGTTTTCATTGCCCGGTTTTTTGTCGGCTTTGTGAAAAAGGAATTTCCCCCCACCCATTTTTGGGGCGGTTTCATGATCTTCATACTCAGTTTTGTCTCTTGGGGAAAGCATTAGTTTTTTGTGGGTCCCCGGGCCCACTGGGAATCTATGGTAACTCAGTGGTGGACAAAGCACCCCAAAATGGCTTGGGCCATTTTTTTCCCCAGGGAGGCCTATGCAGTTTTTTCCCTCCCCTCTGATCTACGCCCAAAAATTCCAGTTTGTTTTGGGTCGTGAAGTGGAAAGGTGAAGGGTTTGTAAATAAAATTTTCAAAAAAAAATTTTTTTTAAAATTTCCCAAAGTTTTAAACCCAATCCTTTCCCATGGGGTGGAAACTTTAATCGAAAAGGGAGGAATGGGTTTTGTCAGGGTTTTACATATTGGGCAAGCTTTTATAAGCACGTTGGTATTCAAAAGGGGAAAGCCCCCCCATGGTGTTTTTGCGTGTGACAGTTGTTCGTGTTAATCATTTTTTGAAAAAGGTGTTTGATTTGTTTGTTGAATCAGAGAAAAGTTTTTTTCCACCAGTGATTTACCCGGTTTTTTTTCGGAGATTTTCAGTAAAAACTTTTTTTTTCTTTTTGAAAGAGGAAACTTTTTTTAAATTAATATAGGGTTTTTTTTTGGGTTTTCAGGTGTCAAAGGGAGTTGGATAATTGTGTTTGTCCTCAAAAATTTTTAAAGTGATGGTTAATTTTGTGGGGGTTTTTGTATCAAGAGACTCAGAAAATGTTTGTGGGGCCCTGTTTTTTGGCCCCCTAGTTGTCCGCGGGGACCCTAAAACATAACAAACTAATTAATATACAGGTTTCCCCGGAGGTTGAACGAAAATTGTTTTTTTTGTCCTCAAAAATTTTTAAACGTTGTGTTAATACTAGGGTGGGTTTTTGTATTTAGGGATTACATATGATAGCTGGGTCCTGTTTTTGGCTCCTTTTTAGTCTGCTGGCCCCTTTTTAAACAAAAACTAACTCGAGGGTTGTTAAATTTTAAGATGTCCCCAAACCCCCTTTAAAAACGAAACCTTTTCTCAGCAACTTAAAAAATTTTTTACACCCCCTCGAAGTATTCTCCTTTTGGCTCGAATGCAAATTTCAACCCTCTCCCCCCAATTCTCAAGCCCCCTTTCTGGTAGCCCGGTTTTAGGCGGGCCGGACAATCTGATTTTTGGGGCTTTGGGGGCCCTTGTACCCGGTCAAATTTTACCCCCGCGGGCTTTTCCTTAAAGAGCGGGAAAACACCCAGGAAGTGCTGGGGCCAAGTCGGGGCTGTAGGGGTGGGTGGTTTCCAAAACTTGGATTCCTTGCTCCTCAGGAAGGTGTGGGGGGACCTTCCCCCTTAGGACACTGGCATTTTTCATGCAGAAGGGGTCCTCGGGGTGTTTGCGGTTGGGCCCCTGTCAGGGAAATTTTTCCCTAAAACTTTTGGGAGCAAAAATTTGGGGTTTGTGGGGAGGCGGATTGTTGATTTTTTAAGGCAAAATGTCAATTCCCAAAAGGCCTTGCCGTTTTGGGAAAAAAATAAAAAACCCTTTCGCTTGCGACTCTGGAATCCTGGGCAAAAGAAAAAACTGGTCGGTCTCCGTCGGGGCCCAAACCCCCTTTGGGGTTTGCGCGTTTTTGGGGATGCCGTTTTGTTTTTCAGCCCAAAATCTCGTTCCGTCACAAAACCCAGTGTTTTGGGCCCCTTGGGTCCAAAATCGTCGAGCAGTTTTCGTTAACATTGGGACCCCCCTGCTGCTTTGATAAAACGCTTTAAAATGTGGACCCATTTTTCAGCCAGTTTTCTCCTTTTGAAAAGGGCTTTGTGCGGGAAAGTTGTTAATGGTGCCCAAATTTAAAGCTCCACATGCCTCGCTTAATTCCCCCACGTCGAATGGTGGATCCTCCTCTACAGTTTTTTTCACAAAAGCAATTTTTTTGTTCGTTCCGAGTGGTTTAAAAATCGCCCCTGCACGATTTCCCCAATCGATGGCGCCCTACCTTTCTCTTAATTTTTTTGGGCCCCTCTGCCCAAAATGTGCGGTAAGACAAAACAAATTTCCCTTCCGTTAAAAAAGCTTGCAAATCTGCGTGTATCCCCCTACAAAACGTCACCAAGTTGCCGCCCTTTTGAAAGTGTTTTGAAACGGGAAAATTTCTCATTGGTGACGTCCATTTTTTTTTTGGCCCCGCTGTTTGAAAAACGTTGTAATTTTCGTCATATCCGGTTGCGTCAGACGCAAATTTATTTTCTTTAATTCTAAACAGGAAATTTTAAAATTGTGTTTTGGGAATTTTAAAAATTTTTTTTGTGCGGGGCTTCGTTTCCCAAAAAGGCCCAAACCTAGTGTATTTAAATTGAAAAAACCCTCGGAACAATAAATAACGGTCAAATTTTTAATTTTTTTGTTCCTATTGTTTTCTATCCCCTTGTTTAGGGAGGGAAAAACTTCACCTGTTTACCCAAAAATTTATCAAGAAAGGTCTTAAATTTTTAAAAATAAAGGATCTTTACGGGTTTTTTTCGCTCAATTTTTAAATTTCCGTTTTGTAAGTTGGGATTTCCTTGTTAGCGGTAAAAATGCACCCGTATACCGAATTTCATCAAGAACGGTTTTAAATTTATATAATAACGGTCTTTAAAGTCAATTTTAGGGTTTTTTTCATATTAGTTGTTATCATTGATCAGCGTGGGAAAACTGCACCTGTTTACCAAATTTAAACAAGAAAGGGTCTAAATTTAGAAAATAAAGGAATTTTTAAAGGTTTTTTACGCTCCCTTTTTGTTTTTCCCTTGTGTAAGTTGTATTCATTGTTTTTCCCCCGGGGTAAAACTGATCTGTAAGCCCCAATTTTAACCCGGAAAGGTCTAAATTTATTTAATAAAAGGGTTTTTAAAGGTAATTTTAAATTTTTGGGTTTGTGTAAGTTGTTTTTTGATTGTTCAGGGTGTTTAAAATGCATCTGTATACCGAAATTTTTCATCAAGAAGGTTTTAAATTTTAAATTAAAAGGTTTTTTAAAAGGTCAATTTTTTAAATTTCGGTTTTGTGTAAGTAGTATATCATTTTCAGCATTTAAAACCCTTTACCGTATACCAAATTTCTCCAAAAAAGGTTTTAAAATTTTGAAAATAACGCTTTTTTTTTTCGGTGTAAAAAAACGGGGCATGGGAAAAATTTTCGAATGGGGCCCAGTGGTTTTCCACAGCAAGTCCCTCGGAAATTATTCAAGGGTTTTGGGGGCGATTCCCACGTCCCCACAAACAGAAAAAAGTGAAAAAAGCAGCAAAGACAGTTTTAGTTGAAAAGGTGGGGAAAACCCGGGGTTCCTTATGATTTCCGTCCGAATGACTTATATCTTTAAAAGTGAATCATACAGGGGAAATTGCCTGTCAGAAATTTTGTAGCATTATGTTTATGGAAACCCTGTTTTTACTGCGGATTTCGCCAAGGGTTTTTGGGGCAAGACCGTTGGGACCGAAAAAATTTAAATTGACCAAAGGGGATTTGAAGGGCAAGATGACCCCAAAAGGGGCAAAATTTTTACCAGAAATGAAAATCGAAAATCAAAATCAGTTGGATTTGAAGTGCTACAAGTAAATTTTTTGTCAAAAACACAAAAGTTAGGTTTTCACGGCGGCGGGGTGGGGGCCTATTTGAAACGGCCCTTTTGCAAAAAAAGTTTCCAGGGTGGGGGCCCCATCACCTCCGTGATTTTTCTGTCTTTTTTGCCCCTTGGGCTCCCAAAACAAAATGGAAATTTCCTAACACCAAGGGACACCGGGGGCTTATAGCCAGGGGACAGGAAAAAAAAAAAAAGACCGTAAAGGCAAAAGCTTGGCTGTGTTGGAGTGGGGACCTTTTTCATCGTCCATGGGCAGGGGTGGTTGGGTCTGTGGGATGTGCTCGGGAGCTGGGGGGGTTTGGTTTTTTTTCGCCCGGGGGGTCTGCAGTCAGAACACGGGGGTTTGGGACCCCCCATTGGGGGGCTTTCTTTAGGGTGTTTTGGTTTTAACCTTTTAGTTGATTTACCTCTGTTCAGGGCGTTATGTCCCCTTTTAAACTTTTAAAGGAGGTTCCTGCGCGTTTCCTGTAAACCCCTCGTCAACACAGCGCAGGCCTCCAAAAAATTGGGACACGGTGCTCTAAAACGATGGGGACAGTGCTTCTCTGGGGGGTCCCCAGCACCCTCGGGTGTTTCTTTTTTTTTTTTCAAAATAGTTTGGGTTTTTGGGGGACGTTTAAAACCAAGGGGGTTTTTTTTTATTAATTTTCTTTTTTTTTTAAGGCAGATCCCACGCTGGCAGTTTGGTGTAAAAAACCTTGTGTGTCAGGGACTGGGGTTTAAATTTTTTAATTTTTTTAAACTGTTTTTTTTCTATTGCCCGTTTTATTTTTTTGTTATATTTTGTAGATGTTTGGTTTTTCGGGTTTTCCCTACACTGGGTTCCCCACGGGGTCCCCTGGGGGGGCTGGGTGGGGGTTTATTTTTAGTTTTCAGGGTCACCCCCTTGTGCCCCCTTTTGGGGGGGGACTTTGTTTTTTTAATGGGCTTTCTTTTTTTTCTGTTTTTTTTTTTTTGATTTTTTTTTTTTGCCTACCCCTGGGTTTCTTTCACCTGCATTTCTCTTTTCAAAAATTTTCCTTATTTTCTGGGAGTTTTTTCCGTTTTGTCAATCTTCTGCCTTTTCGGATTTTTTATCCTATTCTTTTCCTTTTTTCCGGTCTTCCCGTAGCACTTTTTTAAATTTTCTCCCGGGGGGTCTTTTGGGCCACCGTGTTGCCCTGCGGTGCGACCCCTGGGCGGGGGGAGATTTGGGGTCCTGGTGGTTGAGAGGGATTCGGGGGGGAGGGTCCGCCCCCCCTCAACACGCCCCTTTGGCCCGGACTTCCCCTAGACGGGGGGCGCATGGGGCCAAAAGCTGTCAAAACCCGGGCGCCTTCCCCAGTGTGGGCATGGCATGGGGCAAACCCCTGTGCCACGTTGCTTGCCCTTTGGAAACCAGGTGAAATGGCCCCCTGTCCGTTCCCCGGGTTGGTCATGAGCCGGGGCTAGTTTCCAATCAGGGAAACTGCTTGTAACCCGGGCCTACTGCTCTTAATGTTGACCCATCTGCAAACTGTGCGGTAAGACACACAATCCGTTCCGTAAACAGCTTGCAAATCTGCGTGTTATCCTCCTACAATCGTCACCAAGTTGTAGCCTTGTGAAAGTGTTAGAAACGAAATTGCTCATTGGTGACGTCCATTTTTTTCAGGCTCAGCTGTTTGAAACACAGTTGTAATTACGTCATACTCCGAGTTGCGTCATGACGTCAACTTTATTTTCTGCAATTCTAATCAGGTAAACTTTAAAGTTGTGTTTGGTATAAACATTTTTCTGTGCGGTGCTTCGTTTCCAAACGGCAAGCCTAGTGTCATCTTAATTGAACAACCCTCGTAACTAACTAACTAACGGTCAATTTTAATTTTCTGTTCATATTAGTTGTCTTATCATTGATCAGCATGTAAAACTTCACCTGTATACCAAATTTCATCAAGAAAGGTCTAAATTTAGAAAATAACGGATCTTTACGGGTTTTTTACGCTCAATTTTAAGTTTCCGTTCGTGTAAGTTGTATATCATTGTTCAGCGTTTTAAAACTGCACCTGTATCCCGAATTTCATCAAGAACGGTCTAAATTTATATAATAACGGTTTTTTAAACGCTCAATTTTAAGTTTCTGTCATATTAGTTGTCTATCATTGATCAGCGTGTAAAACTGCACTGTATACCAAATTTCATCAAGAAAGGTCTAAATTTAGAAAATAACGGATCTTAACGGTTTTTTACGCTCAATTTTAAGTTTCCGTTCGTGTAATTTTGTATATCATTGTTCCGCGTGTAAAACTGCATCTGTATCCCGAATTTGAACAGGAACGGTCTAAATTTATATAATAACGGTTTTTTAAACGGTCAATTTTAAGTTTCCGTCTGTGTAAGTTGTATATGATTGTTCAGCGTGTAAAACTGCATCTGTATACCGATGTCATCAAGAACGGTCTAAATTTATATAATAACGGTTTTTTAACGGTCAATTTTAAGTTTCGGTTCGTGTAAGTAGTATTTCATTATTCAGCATTTAAAACTTCACCTTTTATACCAAATTTCATCAAGAAAGGTCTAAATTTAGAAATAACGCTTTTTAACGGTGATAAATAACGGTCATGAAAATTATCGAATGACCCAGTGTTATCCACAGCATGTCCCTCTAGACTTATGTCAAGTTTGGTGGCGATCCGACGACCACAAATACAGAAAAAAGTGAAAAAGCAGCAAAGACAGTTTTAGTTGAATAGGTGAAAACGGCGTTCACTTATGATTTCAAGATCAGAATGACTTATATCTTTAACAGTGAATCATACAGTGAAATTGCATGTCAGAAATTAGTGCATTATGTATAGGAGCCCTGTTGTTACTGCGAGATTATCGCCAGGTTACGGTCAAGGACCGTTGGTACACGAAAATTAACTTGACCATGGCATTTGAAGGTTTAAAATGACCCCAAATGGACAAAATGATACCAGAAATGAACTCAGCACATCAAAATCAGTTGGATTAGAAGTGCTACAATGTATATATGTCAAAAACACACAAAGTTAGGATTTTCACGGCGGCGGGTGGTGGCCATATTTGAATCGGCCATTATGCAAAATGTACCAGGGTGGTGCCCGATCACCTCCGTGATTTTTCATGTCTAGGTGCCCCTTGACTCAAATCAAGTGAGAAATTCTCCTAACACCATAATGTACACGGGACTTATAGCCAGGTACAGGACTAATAAGACCGTATGGCAAAAGCTTGGCTGTGTCTGGAGTGGCACCATCTTCATCTGTCCATGGGCAGGGGTGGTTGGGTCTGTGGGATGTGCTCGGCAGCTGGAGGGTGGTGTTTTTCGCCGGTGGGCTCTGCAGTCATGAAACACGGGCTGGTACACCCATGGGGATGCTACTTTAAGGCTGTTATGAGTTGCATCCTGTAGTCTGATTTACCTCTGTTCAGGAGCAGTTATGTCCCTTGATATCTTAATGGAGTGTCCTGCGCGTGCCTGTACCCATCGTCAACACAGCGCAGGCCTCCAAGGGTGGTACACGACTGCTCTAAAGGCAGATGAGGACAGTGCTTCTCTGGGTCCTCCCCAGCACCTTCGGGTGTTTCTTTTTCTTTCAAAATAGTTGGTTTTGGTGGACGTAAACCAAGAGGTGTTTTTATTAATTTCTTTTTTTTTTAAGGCAGATCGACGCTGGCAGTTTGGTGTAAAGACATTGTGTGTCAGGACTGTGTCAACTTTTAATTTTGATTATCTGTTTATTTTTCTATTGCCAGTTCTTATATTTTGTTATATTCTGTAGATGTGGTTTACGTTTGCATACACTGGGTTCCCCACCGGGGTCTGCCCTGGGGGACCTGGGTGGGGTGTCTTATTTTTAGTTCTCAGGGTCACCCTCTTGTGCCCCTTGAGGGTGGGACTTTGTTTTAAGTGGGCTTTCTTTTTCTCTGTTTTTTTTTGTGTTTTTTTTTCTGCCTACCCATGGTTCTTTCACCTGCATTTCTCTTTCAACATTCTCCTTATTGATCTGCAGTTTCCTGTTTTGTCAATCTTCTGCCTTTACGGATCTTTATCCTATTCTTTTCCTTTTTTCACAGGTCTTCTGTAGCACTTTCTATTTTCTCTGTGGGCTCTTGGTCCACCGTGTTGACCGTGCGGTGCGACCCGTGTCGGGAGAGAATGGTGTCCTGGTGGTTGAGAGGGATTCGGAGTAGGATCCGCGCCCCTCAACACGCCACTTTGGCCCGGACTTCCCCTAGACGGGGGGCAGCATGGGGCCCAATGCTGTCAACCGGTCGCCTTCACAGTGTGGGCATGGCATGGGTCAAACCGTGTGCCACGTTGCTTGCCCTGGAATGCCGGTGAGTGGCCTCCTGTCCGTTCCGGCAGTTGGTCATGGCTGCTGGTGGATGGGGTGGAGCACGTGCACGCGGTGTTACCTGCAGTATAACCCTGGTGTTTCCCTTTGCTGGAGAACCGCTTAGGGGGCATCGTCCTTGTGGGCACTCGATGGCGGGTGAAGAGTAGGGGAGGTGAATTTTTTTTTTCTTTCATTATGACATCTAAACAACTACCCTAACAAAAAGAGAAGAAATGATGATGGACATGGCACGCTTATGGACGAGACTATGAGTTAGAGATTCAGATAACGAGATAAGAGAAGTGGCAAAGAGAAAGGGTATCCAAAACACATGGCCAAGCTTCCTTTTAGTGGAAGCAAAAGATCCGAAGAATCCATTGCTCGGATTTCTCCGTTTGCTGTTTGCAAGTGGTTCGAGGGAGTTTCGTCCACAGGATTTTAAATGATTAAAGACTCCGATTCTGGTAGTTACTTGTTAACTGTGCTACGGAAGCGGCGTCTTGGTTGCTGCTGAAAAGGGATGGTTCTCAACTCATGCAGATTACAGTTAAGGTTTCCATTCACCCCTTTCTAAACTACTCGAAAGGGGTAATCAGATGTGTTGACTTGGCTGGAGTTGCTGAATCAGAAATTCGGACTGAGATAGTAAGTCAGGGTGTTCTGCAGGTCCATAGAGTTAAAATCTCTAAAGGAAGTGACTTAATTGAAACCAACACGCTATTCTTGACTTTTGCTTATGCCATCTCCCCCAGAGTTTGTCAAAGTGGGTTATGTCCGAGTGAAGTTACGCCTTTTGTTCCATCTCCTTTGCGGTGTTTCAAGTGTCAACGCTTTGGGCATTCCAGCAAGCGTGTCGGGGTCAGGAGATCTGTCTGACTGTGGACAGAAGAGCATGATGAATCTTTTACAAATGCTGTATACTGTGTCAATTGTAAGGGTGATCATTCAGAAAATTCAAAAAGTTGTCCAGTGTGGAAAAAGGAATGCGAGATTCAGAAAGTAAGATTGAGAGGAATGTTCCTTTCTTGAGGCTAGAAGGTTAGTGGAGGTCAGGACTCCTTCGGCTGCTACTTATGCACAGAAGGTGGTTAACGATTCTGCGAACCGGTCATCGGGTGATGATCTGGGAGCAGCTCCATTCACTGCTCTGGAGAAGAAATTGACAGAATTGTTGTCATCGGTTTTGGATCGGCTTACCATACTTGACAATCAGTTGAGGTTTTGTCTCAGAAATGCAATAGTGTTCGTCCAGCAGTGTACAACAGGCTTCACTCCCTGTGGTGAGGGAAGAAGTGTTTCAGTTGTACAAAGTGCTGTGGATCAGAGGTCAGGGGTGAAGGATCGGAGGAAAGAGATGTCCCCTCGCTCACAGGCCAATAACAGCAGTACAAGAGGCAACGCAGTGAGGAGCGTCTTTTCGGACTCCAGACCCTCCTAGGGGAAAATCTCGAAGTCAGGTATTTGGTGCAGCAGGTTTCAGTCCAGTAAGAGCAAATTCCAAGCATGGCAAACAAACAACTTAGAAATTTATCAGGGCATCGGCTTCTGATCTTGTCTTGAAGAACCGTTTTTGTTCTTTGGTGGACAGTGAAGTTTCTGGAGAAGAGGGCTGATATGATATTCTTTTAACAACCTAACATGGACATACTCCAGTGGAAATAAGGGGAGTTAAAGCAAATTGTCGGGACCTTGAGCTATTATTGACAGAGTATAGATCTTCGGTAATTGCTCTTCAGGAAACCCTTTTAACTGCAAGTAAGAAAGAGAATGTAAATATCTATGTTCAAGACCACCCATCTTATTTTGCACGAAAAACCCCTTTTCACATACAAATCACGTCCTTCTCATGTCACTTTTTGCCAAATTACACCTTTTTTACACCAAAATTAACACGCAAATACAGCAAAAATGACGTAATAGTACCTTAAAAATGGGGGCTTACGTGCAAGATTACGATTTGGTGATCGTGAACATAGATATTTACATCTCTTCGGGGGGGGGGGGGGGGGGGGGGGGCATAAAATTAAGGGTTTACAGTACGCTTTCTACTTCAAGCACCATTAATAAATCAGAACAAACAACTGGCTCTCCATTTTGGTTAGTTATTTTTACATCTAATGAATTTATAGGCCATTAATAATTCTTTAAATTCACTGTTTTTTTTTTCAACTGGATCAATCGTTAATCGCAAAACCCCGCCCTAGTTGATGGCAAAACCTTTAGACTGTGACGGATAGCCATCAAACAAATTAGCTTCTGTTTTTAACTGTTGTAAATGAAATACAACATTGGGTTCACGAGGGGAAAATCAAAAAGTTTATTACCTTTTAAATTGATAAACATCTTCTCTTGTACTAAATCTTAAGCTCTGTCACTATGTGAAAGCCTAGATTTTTAGCCAGGCCTTTAGGGAAGTGTACTCTCTTCTTTTTCTAGTGGAAATGTTAGTAAATTTTGAGGTTTTCTTCGTTAATTTTTAACAATATGCCAAATTCGCTAAGTACTTCTTTTAAAAAGCAAAAGTTGTAGTAACATAGGTATTTGCACATGAGTTATTTGATTGCCCACCTCGTTACTAATATTGATCCAGTTATTCTGAGCTTTTTCAGATATTGTTAACCCACATAACTTTAAAGCCAATTTCTTTAAGGGCAATCCTACAACTCCCGCGCCAATTCACATTGGGTACGTTAAGAACACACGCTCGTTTTGCTTGGTTATATAGATGTACATCTTTTTTATAACTATTTTAAAAACTATTTAAAAATGGAACCTTTTAAATATAACGAAAGTGCCACTTACAATGTAGGAGCGTTTTATAACCTCAAATATTTGGACTTCAGCAATTTAACCATTGCAGTAGATGGATCATACGGCTTCCAAGTCAGACTTGTAAATCCACTAACTAAATATTTAAATCCGCCAATAAAGAGTGATAGTAGTGCCATCTGCATGGTCATCCCACCCTATGGCTTTTTTTCCAGAATCAGTTAAATTTTGCCATTTACTGCACAATACTGGCTGCGGTGTTTCATATGCAAACCATTTAAACCACCCCAATCTCTTGGTAAGGTCAGTATATAACTTCATGTTTATTACCAGTACAGACGAATACTAGCTGAACTACAAGTGCCCCTCCCTAAGGACAACGCGTTTAATCCATTTTAAAAACCTAATGGACACTAATGCATATGAAGAATCTGCAACGAATTTAACATTAAACCCTCAACTGATTTTAGACAAAGTTAGACCACAGTCATGGGTTAGGCACATTGTATTTGTGGGGTGAACGTTGTGAATATAATTATGACTACTGGCCTGGCCACACTTCTTTTCAACCAGACAACGAGTCCGATTTGGGATCCATAGAACAAAAACACCATGATGCCTGGACAACATTTATCTTAGATGAAAGTGAAGGCCTAACAATGCCAGGAGTTCAAAGACTCAATGACTCCATACGGACATACGTTTGGTGCCTATTAGGAGCACAAGCACAGACTAAGTCTAGCATAGTGGTTCAATCTACCGGCTTTGATGCTAGAAAACAATTTCTAGCTAATTTAGAAGATGCTTTTAACTCAGCTGTTGATTTGCCCTCCGCATGCAAAGGTATCAAGACGTTCTTGCACATTGCTTGGTCAAAGGTTGACTTTGTTGTAGGCCATGGATTATACATGCTACCTCTGACCTCAGACTACAGATTGGCATTGATACAGAATTATAATCAATGAAATCCTCATAGCTGGAGACGACCAAAACTTAGGGCACAATCAAGGTTTAAACACAAGGCCTGCTCCATCCATTTAAAAAAAATAGTACTAGCCCTGAAGAAACGATCCTGTTATAAGCCCCCCACAGCCAGAAAGCAGTCCAGACCAGAAAGCACGCCGCTGTTAATGTACCTCACACTGACAGTCACACTAGCAAAAAGCAGCCCTTGTTGTTTTTTAACTTTTACTGGATTAGCCATACTTTATTTCACTGAAACTTAATCCAGCAGCTAGCACTCCTTAACGTCCACAGATGGTCAGCCATATAACCAGCAACTTTGCCTATAGGAGACAAAACCAACTAACAACCTGCCAATTATGCCAGGCAGAGCATCAGCGCTTTTGCTTGCTAACTTCTTAATAAGTTTGTAGATGATGCAATTGTTTTCTAATCCAACTTTTACAGGCTGAGGTGTTGGAGGCGCTACTGGCCCTGTTAAGCATAACGAGTGTTAGAGATAGCAAACCCAACAGCCGTTAATATACTAACTATTGTAATCCCTTGTTCTCTGAACGATCCTTATTCTTTCCGCCAGGTTGTATTTTCATAAGTATTTTGTTTATAGTTTCTCTGATTCTGCTTGTTTGCGCTGCTAGCTGTGCTCTGTTGTAGACAGCGTTTTAACCTGGCCGCCCTTTCTATCATTAAATCTGTATTTTCTGCTGTATTCTAGCTTTTTCTTCTTGCCCTAATTGTTATCATCTGCATCAGCCAGTTTATTTTTTTCTTCTTCTATCTCTCTATCTAGCTCGCCACGTTTTGCTAATGTTTTTAGTTCGCCCTTTGATTTAGGCGTTCTTAGAGTAGGGGTCAGCTAGGCATGGAAGAATCGTCAATTGTTTCTAATGTTTTTCTGACTGTTTCTCATTAAAAAACTCGTTAAAATTTCTGTTGCGCATCATTTATTTGGCCCAAAACTTAAAAAGAGGTCATTTCATTTCAAAATCGTTTTGGGCAACTCTTCCCCCCAATTTCTGAAAAGACTAACGCCTCACCCTTTAAAAAATGTTTAATCCCCTTTGGGGGGCCCAACGGAATCCTCTGTCAAAATTGTGTTTAGTTTTAAAAACTTATTTGGGGTCTGGTTTTGAGTAACTTTTTACAAAATCCCCTCCGCTAGTTTTTATTACAGTGGTTGTTTTTAAACCCAAATTCTTAAATCAAAAGGACTTTGGCCCCCCCCCCCTTGGCAGTTCTGTCCTAAGCTTTTGTAGAATGATTTAAATTTATTTGTTAATAGTTCTGCACGAGTTTGCGCTAACTAAAGGGGGTGTTTCGCTTTTTCAAAAGGAAGGGTTTAAAGAACTGTTCTGCTCTTTAAAGTTTTTTCGCGAATAAAGGGTAATTCTGTTTCATTTCTTAAAATGAAGGGCCTAGCAGTTTTTCTTTCTTCTTCTTCTATAGGACAAATTGGGCTAGCATATTCACCCCATTTTTTTTTTTTATTTTCTTTTTTGTTTTCAAAAAATTTGAATTTTTTTGGTTGTGCCCTCGCCCCATCTAAAAGAGAAAAGGGAAACCCCGTTTTTTGGCGAAAAAGGTATCAGGCAGATGAAATTTGTGTTTTTTACTAATCAAAAGTTCGGGGGCCGGGGCAAGTTTTTTTTTGGTTAATTTCCCCTGTTCTTGGCGGGGCGAGGGGTTATAATGCCAGGCACTGCAAACCAAAAAATTCTAAAAAATTGATTTACATCGCAGTTCTAATCTACTTTTGGGTTGCTAATTTGGGCAGGGCCTCTTTTAAACATATGGCAATAAAAATTGGAGGGGCAGATAAGTTTTTGTACAAAGCGAGGCGAATTTTTCCCCTTATTCTGATTTATGGCTCCCAAAAAAAAAAAGAAAGGAGAAATTTTAGGGGGGAAATAAAAAGTCTAAAACGGCCTCGAGCCAGGTTTTTAAGAGGGTTTGCAAAGATGTTGTTTAAAGATGAGGCGGGTTGCGAAGCTTTTGGCAACAGATTTTTGATCCCTCCAGATTTTGAGCTGTTAAAGACGCTTTATGCCTTATTACCAGGTCCCACAAAAAGAAAATTTTTATGAATGACATTTTTTTCCTAGCGATTCTTTTTCTTTTTGGGTTAAAGACTTTTGGGGGGCTAAATACCAGTCAGCGACTTTTCTCTTGAGTTTGATGTTGTTACTCACCCTGAAAGGGGCCAGAAAAATTTTTTCCCCCGGTTTTAAAAGTAAAACGGTTTTTTATTAAAAAAGGGTTATACACTCCATTACAAAAAAATTTTGAAAAAAAGCGAGACCTCTTGGAAAATACATCTAAATCAGTCTCTAAACCCCCTTTAAAGGAATTTTGTTTTGGGTTTACTGAAAGAAACCCAAATCCTTTTTCTAGGAATCAGAACCCTTTTTTTTAAAAAAAAATTTGAGGGGGGTTTTTGGGACTGTGCAATAAATGGCAAGCCTGATCATTTTTTATTCAGGTCGTGGATTTTTCCCTTTCCCCCAACACTTTAAATAAAATAAGAAATTTGTTCGCTGGAGGTGGGCAAAGAGTTTCCTGAAAGTTGACCCGGGTATTTAAAAAACCCTTCCCCTTTTTGAGGGAAAATTTTTAAAGGGACTATTTAAATTTAACCCAAAATTTTTGGGTGGGGCCTGGATTTTAGATCTCATTTGACAACAGATTTTTTAAAGTGGAAAAAAGGGTTTTGGGCAAAGGTTTAAAAAATAAATATTCACAAAAAAGGGCAGAGGGGAAACGCCCCAAATACAAATGTTTTTTTTTATGGTTTGTGATGCTCGGGTAAAACATTGAAAAAAAAGGGTTAAAAAGTCGTGGCTTTTTAAAAATTGCAAAAAAATATTCTAATGGATAGTTTGAATTTTCCCCCTAAGATCCACACTTTTTTATCGCGGGATTACTGGGTGTGGGAAAACTTTTCTTCGTATTTGTTTTGTTACAAAAAATCCCACAGGTTTCATTCGGGGGTACATTGTTATATTCTGCACAACCTTTAAAGCACAAACAAGCCCTTACGAAAAGGATGTTTATTTGGACGGCGGGGAATTTATTTTAGTTGATCCTAGCGACAAATGAGCGACTTTTTTAGCCATTACTATAGGCTATTTTGAGGGAACTAAAAACACTTTTTATTTTTTTGAGGGACGGGTTCGGGTGAACGAGACATTGTTAAAAAAAAAAGGGGCTCTGTCAAAGCTAGCCTTTATTTAAACCGTCACCCCTTTTGGTTTGTGTGGCTTTTAAAACTCAAAAATACAAGGCTGTCTTAAAAGACTTTAGTTCGCAGTTAAAATCGGTGTTTTTTTTTCATAAGGACAAAGATAGTTTTAAAGAATGTTTAAGTAAAAAATTATAAATAAGGGAAAAGATGGCAAAAAAAAATAAAAAGAGCGGTTGGAAAAATCTAAGAACGTTTAAGCTAGTTAGGGAAATTTGCCCCCCCATTTTCAATACGTTTGTTTTATTTTTTTTTTTTAATATTAAAAAAAAATTTCTCGGGGGCCCAGAATAAAAACCCGCAGCTAGTCTTAAATGTTTTGGCAGTGGGAGCAAAAAGGGACTTAGCGGGAACAACTGAGTTTGATCTGATAGGAGGGTCGGGAAATGTTTATGGATTTGATTACACAGTTGATGGGGGTTTAAAAAGGGAACAAAAATTTGGGAAGACAAAAAACAAAGCAATATCCTACATAGAAGAGATAAGAAATCTAGAAACAATGATTGGGGCTTTTTTGAATACAGGCTTTAAGACAAGACAAAAAACGGGGCCCCTTGCGTCCGGGAAATTAACTGGGTTTTTAAAAATTTTGGATTTGGGCGAACCCCCAAAATTTACTTTGTAAAAACCCCTTTTTTAAAAAAGCTTTGAATGGGGGCCCCCTTTCTTCCCAGTCTTTCCGGGAAAACCCCCAAACAGAAAAACCCAAGATTTTAAAAAAGAAAAATATAAGCGTGAATATGTGCGGAGCAGAAAAAATTTTTTTGCTGAAGTGGGGGATGACACAGAAAACCCCTTAAAATTTTACCCCAAAAAAACCGCAATGCCCAACACTGCTACTTTAAATTTTTGTTTTTTTAAATTTACCCCGGGGGAAAATCTAATTTATTTTTCCGGAACATGGGTTAGAAAGAAGAGTACAATTTCGTCTAAAAACTTGGATGGCCCTCTTAGGCTTGTTATTGCTAAAACAAAAATGGGGATAAAAGAAAACATTTTTTCTTTTTCATTGCAAGGTTAGGGAAATGTTGAAAAAGGAACCTAACGTACTCGACTTTTTTTTTCTTTAAGTTTTTTGATTTTATTGGTTTTACTTTTTGGTAAAGTGCTGCCAGAAAAATTTAAATAAAAAAGATATGTAAAAGATTTTTTTAAAAAAATTAATCTTTTTAAAAAAATTTGGAGGTTCAAAAAAGTTTGGGTTTAGAGCAAAAAACTAAAATTTCCCAAAAGGAAATGGGAAAGCGATTTGGGGATAAGTTAGGGTTACTAAAAAGAAATATGCTAAAGTTTTAAAATTCTCTTCAAAATGAAATTTACGGGGCTCATCAGCTGTAGCTAGGTAAGTGTGGGTCTAGTGTTGCTCTTTTAGTTTACTGGGGGGGGGGGGGGGGGCCAGTCTTTTTAGCATTGGGGGCCTTTGGTTTGGGGTTAGGCCCCAAATGTCTTTGATTGTAAGTGCTTTTTAAAAAAAAAATTAACTCCAAAAATTAAAAAAGCACATGCATTGTACCCCTAGCATAGAAAAACTTTTTTCCCTTGAGTTAAAAAATAAGCCAAACATTAAAGGTTTAAAAAACCATTACAGAAGAAGAATTTCAGAAGCTTTGGCTGATGGTGAGGATTACAGACGACAAAAAATTAAATTAAAAAAAGGAGTGGAGAAAGATTTTACTTCACAACAGGTGACACTGATGAAATTTAAAACAGAAAAATTGAAAAAAAAACACTGTTTCATTTAAAAGCCAAAATTGGCCCCCAAAAAAAAGTTTAAAAAAAAATTTTAAAGTTTAGAAAAAAAATAAATACTTTTTTTTTTAACTCACTGTTTTTTGGCGGGCCCAACTTGCCCCCCCCCCCCTTCCAAAACCAAAGGGTTTCTTTTGGGGGCAGGCTTTTTAGAAAAAAAAAGGGCCCTCTCTTAAATAATTTTCGGGGGGGGTTTTTGTTTTCAAATTCGTCAACTTCATAAAAGCCCTACGCCCCAATTTTTGGATTGTGGCTCTAATTCTAAATCGCCCTTCTCCCCTCCCAGGAGCATAAAAGTATTTTACTTTTAGCCCAAAAGGGGGCCCAAGAGTTTTTGAGTCCCCTGACATCTTCGTTATGCTTTTTTTTTTTAAAAAATTTGATTGCGTTTACGGGTTTTAAAGGGCCCTGTTGTTTTTAAATTTTTTCATGTTCAGGGGCACGTAAAATTGCGGGCAATTTCCAAAAACCCATTCTGTGTTGCGTTTCTGCCCATAATTTCTTTTGTGATATTGATGGGTTTGAACAGGCTTTCAGTGTTTCTTTTTTAAAGTTTTCTACAAAGGCTTGTGATCATGGTTGCTGGGACCCCTCTCTTAACTGTTAAATGATTTTTTAAAAACAGCGGGTTTTACAGACCCTTTAAACTTTTTTCCCATAATAAAACTTGAATTATCATAGGATATTTTAAAGGGGCCCCTGCTTGTATATTTTTTTTGGTAAACCCACAGCCACAGCATTTGAGTTTTTTATCTTTTAAAAGGGTTTTCGGTCTTTGTTTCTTGAAGCCATGTCAACAACGGTCAGAGCTATTTAAAAAATTTTTTTCTTTAATTTTTGTCTGTGGAAGATACAGCAAGTCCATTTGGTGGGTGTCATTTGGAACTGATTAAAAAAATCTGGGCCCCTTTTTTTTTCTTTTTGGGGGGGCAGATTTTTTTGCCAAATTCCCCTTTTTTAAAAAACCCAGTTTTTCGCTCTGTTTCAGACACTTAGCAGTTTTACTCAGTTTTTCAACGCAGTTTTCCCTTTTCCCAATACCTTTGGGAAAATAAAATATTTTGTATTCTTTATTGTCCATTTTTTTTTAAATGCATTTTTTTTTTCACAAGAAAGTGGGGCAAAAAAGGTAATGAGGTTCATGAAAAACTGAAATAAAAAACTATTCTGCAGTTTTCTTTTCCCTAGAGGTTCATAAAAATCAGACGTTTGGGGTTTGGGGATGTTAGAAACTTCTTTTCCCGTAAATATGTAAAACTCATTCATTGCGTCATCAAAAGTTGTAAATGTGGTTTCTTGCATGTCCCTGTTCTTTAACTTTTTAAATTTTTAAGTCTAAGTGGCAAATTTGCCTTTTCTGTAAGCGTCTCTTGCCTTTCTAAATCTTTATTGGGCCCCTTTTTATGACGTTTTTTTTAGGCCCCCCAAAATTTTCAAAAAATAAATTTTCTTCCAGAAAAACTAAAGCAAATTTAAAAATAGCTCCCCCCCCCATCCCCGAATAATCCAGAATTTTTATAAAAACAATATTTTCAGTTTTTTTTTTTTATATGAAATTTTTTTTTTTTGGGGTAATCCCTGTGTAACAAGGGAAAAATTTTTTAGCAATCCCTGCCCCCGTAATTTTCAACTTTAAAACCCTTTGCAACGTCCCCAATGTCTAACCCTTTCCCAGGTCAGCCGGCCTCATTTTTTTAAAATGTTTTTTTTCTAAAAAAGTTTTTTGGGGCCCTTTTCTAAGGGCCCCTAATTTTCAGCAGAGTGGGAAAAAAGTATTGATAAACTTTTTTTTTACTATCTTTTTTTTTAACTAAAAAAATTAATTTAAAAAAAATCATAATTTCGAAAAAACGTTATGGTTTTTAATCAGATAAAACTTTTTGGTTGTAGGGCTAAAAATAAAGGGTTTCAACTAGTTTTGGGAAACTTCTATTTTTTTTCCTGTTGGGGGGTTTTTTTCCTTTAAAAAACATTTTGGGAAGGGTTTTAATAAAATATAAAAACAAAAAATAGGCCTGAAATTAAAAAACGTTAAAAAAAATGGTTTTTTTGGGATTATTTTTAAATTTTTTTTTTGGGGTTTTTAAAAAAGGATTTTTACCAACCCCCCCCAAAAATTAAAAATGGGGAGGAGCAAGCAGACTATAGCGACCACTGCCCTAAAGAAAAATTATTCTCTCTAGGTGCGTGTGGAAAAAAAAAAAAACGGGATTTAGGCCCTGAACTAAGGGTCGAACGAATTTTAGAACTGTCACTTCGGGCGTTGGGAAAAATAATACGCTAGGTACGAAGCGCGTTAGGGTCAAAAATGGTTTTTTTCGGGGGTTTTGACAATGATTGTCTATTTGCTAAGTTAGTAAGTTGTTGGGGCCCGGGTTTATTTAGAAGGGAAAATTTTAAAAAAGATTTTCACCCAAAATCCAGTTTAAAAAATCCCTAGAAAACCCCTTGCATGTGAAAATTTTTTTACATATTTGGGGAAAATTTTTTTGGGCCCCTTTATTATGGGTTAATTACTTTTTTTTGATATTAATTTTGTTCATATTAAATTTTAAACGCAATAAAAAAAAAGAGCGAAAAAGCGCCCCGGCAGTCTGCAGGGGGCAGAATGTTCCCAAGTGGCCCCCCCAAGTGAATGTGCCCCAAGGGGGTGCTCCCCAAGTGAATGTACCACAGTGGTAAAGGGTTAAATAAATTTTAAAAGTCTGGACGGTTGAGGCTTTGGGGGGGTTTAATAGCTGAATGGAAAAAGTTTCAAATTTGCAAACCAAACAAACCAAAAAAAAAAAATTTTTAGATAGTAATACAAAATCGCCGCCCGCACCGCCATCGGGATTTAACAACAAAAACAAATTAACGATAAGATGTATTATTTGTATTGGGGCTGCTTTTTGGTGGGGTTTTTTTGTTTCAAAAAACCTAACACCCTACCCAGCAACAAAGTCACAAGCCCCCCCAAAATAAATGAAGAAAGGGAAACCCAATTCTGCAAAAAAAGTTTCAACCCCCCGCTGTGACCCATTTTTTATGGAAAAAAAGGTTTTTTAAGCTAGTTTAAAATACGTTAAGAACTAGATAAAAAAAAAGTTAGTTAGTTTTGGGAAAATAGTTTTTTAAATTTTAAATGCAATTTAAAATTTTTTTGGGTTTAAATGGGAAAAAAAAAAAAAAGTTTAGTTTAAGTTCTTGTTAGGTTTAAGTTTAAATACTAGTTTTGGGTTTTTTAAATTAAGTACGGGCCCAAATCAGCCCAAATTTAAACTTTTTTAAAATTCTCCAAGCCCTACAGCATATGAAAACTCAGGATTGGGCGTAAGTTCTATTGTTATTGTTAGAGGCTAGTGGATTTTTGTTAATAGCAGTTGTTTTTTACTTTATGAAGAGTTTGAGCGCCGATTTTTATTTGTTTTGATAAAATACTTTGTTTTCAAGAGAGCTTGTTGTAGTTGTGTTTAGTTATATTTTTTTTTTTCAAATTCTTTTTCTTTTTGGCCCTTTTTCCTTTTTCTTACAGAAGTTTGGCTAGCAAAAAGCTTTTTACATCTTCACCGCAACCCAAAATATTTTGTATTTAAATGCCCCTTTAAATTCAAACTTAAACTTTTTCCCAAACCTTTTTGTTTTTCAGTTGAATGTAAAAAAGGGGTGCTTTGGGGTGGGCACATGTGTGTCCACCAATCAACTCCTTTAGCTACCTCAGTTTCTAAGTCTTTGTAAAAGTCTTCTGTGGGGACCCTCTTTTTAAAAAAAGAGTTTAGTGTTGTGTAAAGGACTCTTGCTTCTGGGTAAAAATGGTTTAAAAATTTGTGTTTCAGGAAAAATTTTAACATCAATAACTTTACAAATTGATACGGTAAACCCCATAAACACCGGGTTGGGCCAATTAAAAACCTTTTTCTTCATATAATGCCAACCCGGCTGGCGTTAAATCTTCTAAAGTCTTGATAGTTAGGGTTTTGAGAAGCTTTAATTTCTTGTTTTTTTTTGTAAATAATTTACATCTTTGGTTTGTGTGGAATCTCCATTTTTTTTGCCCAAACAGCTGTTGTTCTTAACTTAAAAAAAAATCTTTTTTTTGAGGCGGGCAGTGGTTGGGTTCTAAGATCAGTATTTTTCCTTTATGTATGGTTCATTAAAAAAGGGTCTTGATCCAAGTAATTATTCTGTGAACAGCTTTTAGTTTTGGCCCCTGCTTTAGGTAAAAAATGCAACGTCTGTAATCAAAAAACATATTTAGTTTTATGTTTAAAAATTAGGTACAAGTTTTTGGGGTTCTGTGGGGTCAACGTTAATCTTTCTGCGGCTAGGGGGTAAATCGTTTGGAGATCGTGTAGTTATAAAGGGTATTCTAAGTCTACCCTTCCCAAAATTAGTCCTATTGGAATTTTCAGGAGGAAAACTGTAATAACATTACCCAACACAGTATTGCATCATGAGGGGCCCTTTTTTCATTGTAAAAATTTTAGTGGAAGCGGTTGGCTCATGGCCCATCCCTTTCAGATTGTTGGGGTCTAAGTAATTGATAGTTAGACGGTTTGTTGGGGTTTATAGGTTTGTTTAAAACTTGTTGTTTGGGTTTGCAGTAAGGAGTTTAGGCCAAAGCTAATACCCCCCCCAGCCCCTCTTCCTCTTGAAGTGTGGGTAGAAGAAAAATTTAAATCAATTTGGTTTTTTGTTTACTTTAAAAAAGATCCCAAGAAAGGCCTGGGGCGGAAAATGTAATTTTGTTTAGTCTAAGCTGTAATGTTTATGCATGTAGATCTGTAATTCTGAAAAGGGGTTTTGCCAAAAAAAAAAAAAAAAATCCCCTCGCCATTAGAGACTGAAAATTTTATAATGCCCCTCGTTTTGAGGTTAAATTTTGTCCAGGCCTTTTTAGCGTTTTCATATTGAGTTTGTCATGTCTTTTCCCCAAGAATAGAAAAAAAAGCCCCCTTTTTGGGGGAAGTGAGTCTTCATCAAACCCGTCCACGAGTTCATGGATTCATAAAGGGTTTAAAATCCCTTTTCGATAAAAAATGGTTTAAAGTATTGTTTTGTGATTTGGGAAAGGGCTTGGGGAGAGAGCCTGCTAAAGATTTTTAAATAGCCATCTGTGTTGGGTGAGGGCATAAAAAGATAAACAGTCAAAAGTAAAAATCTTTTGCTTTTCTGAAGAAATGTTGCAAAGCAGGTTTAAACCTCTTATATTCGAAGTTTACTGCTTGCAAGATAAAATGGGAATCGTTAGCCCTTTGTAGGTTTTTTGAAAGAAAATAGGCAGTTTCCATGTTTTGGGATTAACCTTTAAATTTAAAATTACACTTGGTTTTTGGGGCTCCTCTGAATTTTCCCCTAATGTGTTTTTGGTCTCTTTTCGCGCCACCTAATAAATTCATATTTTTTTATCGAAAAGTGAGTGGCGGGTTATAACGTTCTTGGTCTTTTAGGAGTCATTTAAAAAATTTTTGAAAAATTTAGTTTTGGGGGGTGTAATTTACGAAGTTGTTTCATTGCTCTAAAATCCATTGCTGCGTTGGGGCCTCTGTAAATTCAGGCGTTGTGTGTTGGCCTTTTGGCCTAACAAAAAAAAACGCCCTTTTTGAAAAAGATTGGGGGTGGGTTTAAAAAAGGGCGTTTTTTTTTTTTTCCGGGTTTTGGGGCCGTTTACTGCGGCCAAGGGGCGATTAAAGTCAAACATAAACTACGTACAGGCTATCTGCAAATTTTGGGGTACTTCTTAAAATGACCCTTAAAACCCAGGTTTAGGTGTAAGAAGTTCGGTTTCACAGTCACCAAAAAAAATTTTTCAATGTTTCTTAAAAACTGGCAGCTGCTTCTATAGTTGGGATTCTGTCAGGCACCTATACAAAACCTTGTTTTTAAAAATTTTCTTTTGTAGTATAAGCCATAAGTCTGCTTATTTTTCTTTATTAATCATAATGACTCTTTGTTTCTTTCTGCAAAAAGTATAAAAATATACATGTTTTTTAAAACGGTTTCACCAAAAAATTTGGAGCGTTTTTGGGGAAATCCCTTGAGGGGTCTAGATTGTCTTTACGACCAGTGTATACGTTTTCGTGATCGGGTTTTTTTTGCTCTTCAAACTGAAATATACTTTTTTATTCTTAATGGGGGAAAAGGGTTTTGTTTTTCAAAGTTCAGCTCTTGCTTAAAATTGGGTCATAATTTGGGGGCTCTGTTTGCAAAGTTTTTAACAGGGTTTTAAATTTTCGCTTTAAAAAACAAACCCCATAAAACACAGTTGTCAGAATTATGTATGTTTTAAAATTAAATCTTTTTTGGGGGAGGGGAAATTAAAAAATTGCCAAAAGTAGGATTAGAATTTTTTTTTGTTTCAATTTTATTTCAAGGGCTGTCCCTTTAGACCAGCCAGAACCCCGGGGTTCTTCACTTTTCTTGGTTTTTTCTGTTTTTAAACATGTAATAAAACCCAGTCGAAAATTTAAGGGCGCGATAGTAAAACTTCTTTCGGGTTTTTTTTGAAACCCGGACTTCTTTGTTACGGGCCTTTAGGTGTTAAAAAATCAATTTAGAATGGTTTAAAAACATTTTAAAAGGGAGTTTTGCGTTGAAGAGACTTGGGTTTTTTTTGATTTGCTTTTGTTTACGCTTTCTGAAAAGTTTGTAGGGGTTTAAAAATATTCATGTCTAAATTTACTAAACGTATTGCTTAATTTTTTGTCCCTATCAAATATTTCTTCAAAACGTATATGTTTTCCTTTTCGAATTTACTGTGGCCGTTTATTTTTAAAGCCCAATTTTTTTTGTAAATTTAAAAAAAAAAAAATTTTTAAATTAAAAATAAGTTAAAAAAAACCCTTTTTTCTTCCCCAAGCGTTGCAACACTTCAAGACAAAGTTAAACCCTTTTTAAAAACACCCGCCAAAATTTTTTTGCTTTTTCTGAATTTACTTTCGTCAATGTTCATCCCCTTTAAATTTCTTCGTTTTAAAAAGTTCCTATGATCTTTTATTATATTTTTTAATTTATTCTCAAACCCCAAAATTTGCAAAATTTAAAGTTTAATGCTTTCATTGTTTCGTCAAATAGTTTTATTACA
The DNA here is from genome assembly GCA_018398815.1 of Conus ventricosus. Taxonomy (NCBI): domain Eukaryota; kingdom Metazoa; phylum Mollusca; class Gastropoda; order Neogastropoda; family Conidae; genus Conus; species Conus ventricosus. The sequence goes on from JAFLJL010002078.1 coordinate 25,454, forward strand.
ATTCTTTTTGATCAGATTGATGAGTTTTGGCAGCCATTTTTAAAACTAAAAATTTTAAAAAAATAAAAAAATAATTGTAAATTCAGCTATTATTTGTCTTTTCCTTTTCGTTAAAACCCGTCTTCATTAAACGAATTAAACTACTCCTTCATAGTCAGTAGAAAAAGTGATTAACATCTTTTAGGGCCATTTTATCAACTAAAATGGCAAACAAATTTATTAAATGGTTTGGGGGGCCCAAATATCTGGTTTTTTTTTATGGGGGGGGGCCCGCTTTACGGGTTTCTTTGCAAAATTTTTGCGCTCAAAAAAAAAACGTAAATTTAAATTTTTCAAACCTGCTCTTTAACTCTTCTCTATCAGTAAACAAGTGGGGTATCTTTTGCTCCCATAGGAAACCTAACACAGAGTAACTTTTATTCGAGACTGGCACAGCCTTTTAAACTTGAATAAAGTCAGACAAATACATAGATGAACAATCTAATAGTGGGGGGAAAAACAAGCGCAAGCCAACAACTGAACTGTCTGGCAAAGATTTGGACTTGAGGGGAGGGGGGAGGGGAGTTTGAAGATGGAGAAACTGGGAAAATGAAACTAAAAAAAAGAAAAAAAAAATGTTACAGATATGAAAACTCTTCTCTAGCTGCATAAGGGAACCATCGCAATCCCTTTTGAAAGCAGATATATTTGTATTGCCTGCTCCGAGGCCTTTCGCCCGCTGGATCGGGACTCATCAGGGGAGACACGGCTGGTTGTGTCTGCACTCCCGGCGTCAAATAGAGACACACCACAGTCCATAATACTGTGGTGTTCTCACCACCATGGGTGCAAAAAGAATCCAATAGCACCCCCAGAGCAGCCAGCGAAGAGTAGTAAATGCAACCAAACGAATGAGGAGGAAATTGAAAAAAACTTATCAAAATCATAATGTAGGGACATCTTGCCTACCCGGTCTCCCAACCAAGGGATAAAACGTTCCCCACCAGAGACCAAGGTCTCAATCATCACAAAAAAATGGACACAAAAGTCATAAACTAAATTAACAAGGGGATTTTGACCAAGACCCAACCCAGAATTTATAAATGCACACCAAACTTGAAAAGTAATAATAAAATAGAAATCAAATGTTGGGAAAACAAAAGAACCTGATGTTGCATAGATAGGATTAGGAAGGGGGGAGTTTAAGGCAACTTAAAAAGAAAAAAAAAAAATTAATAAAAAAAAAAAAACAAATCCAGCTGCATAGGGCCATAAACTTGAAAGGATAATTGTTGTGCCGCCTTAGCAGAGGGAAATGAAGGGAAACAGGGTTTAATTAAAAAACAAATAGGAAACAGTCTAATATGGATGGGCACACTGGTTGCAAAAGGAAAAGAGGAGAGGAGAGTGTAAATGCAAAAAAAAGGTTGGAAAAAAAATTAAAAAAAGAATATCTGAAATTTTAAATGTAGGGGAAGTTTTAGCACCCTGAGGATCACCAGTGAGGGAGATAAGACTAAACCCCCCGGGGGCCCGGGAAAAAAATATAACTTTTCCAACAAAACGGAAGAAGTAGAAAGTACGATCACCATCAAGGGATAATGCACCCATAAGAGAACAAAAAGAATCTTTTAATCAAGAATGGCAAGATATAAAGTTGGAAAATAAAAATATAAGAAATAAGTGGGGAAAGAAACACCAGAACACTAATGCGGAAAGATTTTAACTTAAGGGAAAGGGGGAATTAAGATGGGGAAATAAAAAAAAAAATAAAAATTGAAAAATTAAAATAGAAACTTTAAGTGCAAAGGGAACGCAATCCTTTAAAGCAGATAATTAAATGCCTCATCGAAACTTTCGAAAATTGGGACATGGGACAATGTTTGCAGATTTTGGAGTAATGAGGCAGAGGGATGGAATTGGATGTACACGGGGAAAAAGACCAAAACAAAAGAGCAACCACAGAGTAAATGAACCACGAAGGTGGGAAGCAAAAAAGTTTGCAAAATAATTATGCAAATAAAGAAATTTGGGGAGGACTTAGGGGAATCTAAAGATCAAGCAAAATAAAAACCAGCCTAACAGGGATCACCACCATTAGTGAAACAAAATCCAAAAAAAACAGCAGAGAAAGTAAAAAAAAAAAAAGTGGGGATGTTTGAAAAAGGAAATAAAGATAAATTATCAAGTGGGGAAGTTTTAACTTAAAAGCATACAAAAAAGAGGAACAATTAAAGAAAAACAAGAAAACAACAATTAAGTGGCAAAATTAATAAGGAGGAGGGAAGAAGTAAAGTAGAAATGGGAGTTATTAAAAAAAATAAAAAGAAACAAATTTCAACACATAAAAATTTATTAATCAACAGTAATAGAACCTTTTAAAGCGAAAAAACGCCATCTAACGACTTTGGCCGTGGTTCGGAGGGGGAGGGGTTTTGGTGGGCTCGAGATAAATAAAAACACATTAATAAAACTGTGTTTCCCACATGGTGCAAAAAGATCAAGCACCCAGAGCAGCCCAAAAGTAGTAAATGACCAACGAAAGGTTGGGGGAAAAAGTTGCGGAAAACTAAAGACATTAGCTAATTTATAAGGGGGACAGTCTAGAGCCACCCTGAGGTCCAAAAGTGTTACAAAGGGCAAAAAGAAACAATAGCACCAAAAACAAATAACTCAATTTAATCAAAGCAAAATCGGAATGAAATGAGGAGGGAAAACGATAAACAGTAAAAGTGGTATGTTTGCTACCATAAGGAACTAACACAGAGTAACTTTTATTCAAGACTGGCACAGCTTTTAACAAAAGCAAAAAAAATAAGAACAATTTAATAGGGGAAAAAAAGCAAGCAAACTGAACGTCTGGCAAAAAAATTGGACTTAGGGGGGGGGGAGGGAGTAAGATGGGAAACTGGAAAATGAAATTAAAAAAAATTAAATTAAAAAAAGTTAAGATATAAATCTTCTCTAGTGCATAGGGAAACACGCAACCTTTTGAATCGAATATTTGTATTGCTGCTCGAGGCTTTCGGGGAGGGAAATAGGGAGACAGCTTTGTAAATCCTCACAGGAAAATTTGGGGGCACACACGTCCTAAATTATCGCACCGTGCAAAGAAGATTATGCCCCGAAGTGGAAGATAGTTTGCTAACCAAACGAAGTTGGAGGTAAAAGTTCGTAAATAAAGACTTAGCAAATACAATTAGCACATCTTGCCCAGCTAGGTTCCCCCAAGTTTTAGGAGATCTGCAACACAAGTTGAGAAACAAATATTTAGCAAGCAGTTTATAGGGATCTTTGCCAGGTGGTCAGAAATACCCAATTTTTGTTCCTCTTGGGCGAACTGGGCAGGTCATCTTTATCCGGGTTGGCACCTTAGCGGGAAATGTTATTGGGGCTTGGCATTTAAGAGAATTTCCTGAATTCATCAGTTGGGGAAGTTTGAGGGCCCGCTAATTAAGATGTTCATTAGAAGAATTTTTTATTTAATTAATTTTTAATTTTTTATTTTTTTTTTTTATATTTCATTTTCCAGTTTCTCCATCTTCAAACTCCCCTCCCCCCTCCCTCAAGTCCAAATCTTTGCCAGACAGTTCAGTTGTTGGCTTGCGCTTGTTTTTCCCCACTATTAGATTGTTCGTCTATTTATTTGTCTGACTTTATTCAAGTTTAAAAGGCTGTGCCAGTCTTGAATAAAAGTTACTCTGTGTTAGGTTTCCTTATGGGAGCAAAACATACGCCACTTGTTTACTGTTTATCGTTTACTGTTCCCTACCTCATTTCATTTCCGATTTTGCTTTGATTAAATTGAGGTTATTTGTATTTGTTTCTGTGCGTCTGTGTGTTTGTCGTTTGATCTCCCTTGCATCTTTGGGTGGATCCTCAGGCGTAGGCTCAAAGACTGTCCCCTACATTTTATATTATTTGCATAATGTCTTTAGTTTTACAGCAACTTTTTTTCCTCCCACACTTTCGTTTGGTTGCATTTACTACTCTTCGCTGGCTGCTCTGGGGGTGCTATTGGATTCTTTTTTGCACCCATGGTGGTGAGAACACCACAGTAATATGGACTGTGGTGTGTCTATTTGACGCGGGAGCGCAGACACAACCAGCCGTGTCTCCCTGATGAGTCCCGATCCAGCGGGCGAAAGGCCTCGGAGCAGGCAATACAAATATATCTGCTTTCAAAAGGATCGCGATGGTTCCCTTATGCAGCTAGAGAAGAGCTTTCAATATCTGTAACTTTTTTTTTTTTTTTTAATTTATTTATTTATTTTTTTTTTTTTTAAATTTCATTTTCCCAGTTTCTCCATCTTCAAACTCCCCTCCCCCCTCCCCTCAAGTCCAAATCTTTGCCAGACAGTTCAGTTGTTGGCTTGCGCTTGTTTTTCCCCTATTAGATTGTTCGTCTATGTATTTGTCTGACTTTATTCAAGTTTAAAAGGCTGTGCCAGTCTTGAATAAAAGTTACTCTGTGTTAGGTTTCCTTATGGGAGCAAAACATACGCCACTTGTTTACTGTTTATCGTTTACTGTTCCCTACCTCATTTCATTTCCGATTTTGCTTTGATTAAATTGAGGTTATTTGTATTTGTTTCTGTGCGTCTGTGTGTTTGTCGTTTGATCTCCTTGCATCTTTGGGTGGATCCTCAGGCGTAGGCTCAAAGACTGTCCCCTACATTTTATATTATTTGCATAATGTCTTTAGTTTTACAGCAACCTTTTTTTTTTTTTTTTTTTTTTTTTTTTTTTTTTTTTTTTTTTTTCCTCCCCACACTTTCGTTTGGTTGCATTTACTACTCTTCGCTGGCTGCTCTGGGGGTGCTATTGGATTCTTTTTTGCACCATGGTGGTGAGAACACCACAGTAATATGGACTGTGGTGTGTCTATTTGACGCCGGGAGCACAGACACAACCAGCTGTGTCTCCCTGATGAGTCCCGATCCAGCGGGCGAAAGGCCTCGGAGCAGGCAATACAAATATATCTGCTTTTCAAAAGGGATCGCGATGGTTCCCTTATGCAGCTAGAGAAGAGCTTTCATATCTGTAACTCTTTTTTTTTTTTTTTAATTTATTTTATTTTATTTTATTTTTTTTTTTAATTTCATTTTCCCAGTTTCTCCATCTTCAAACTCCCCTCCCCTCCCCTTAAGTCCAAATCTTTGCCAGACAGTTCAGTTGTTGGCTTGAGCTTGTTTTTCCCCACTATTAGATTGTTCGTCTATGTATTTGTCTGACTTTATTCAAGTTTAAAAGGCTGTGCCAGTCTTGAATAAAAGTTACTCTGTGTTAGGTTTCCTTATGGGAGCAAAACATACCCCACCTGTTTACTGTTTATCGTTTACTGTTCCCTACCTCATTTTATTCCCGATTCTTCTCTTACAGCCTCCCTCTCCCAATCCAACTCGTAAAGTATATTAATAAGCTCTGTAGCTACTTCGACCTTCATTTTTAAAACCAAATTAAAATCATAAATTAGGAGTGACTTCCCTTGTCTGGTTGCCAGCAAGACGAACCTTTTTCACAGCTCCGATACAATTTTGCTCGTTTTCACAACAAAGCGTGTAAAATGCCAGTTGAAGGTCTTCCTGCAAATTTAGAAAATATGCTGAACTCCGCGCTGCGCGACATGACTTTGTCATCATTCAAAATCGAAGGCAGTGAAAATCACACTGTGGTGATTCTTAGGCTGACAACAATGTCCGACCGTTCCCCTGTCACGCGTCACCCAGCTCACAGTGCAGTGTTCCGGAGAAAAGGTCCGTCGCAGATCAACAGGGACAGGAGAAGGGCTGAAGAGCATCGCAAGCAAAAGGCAAGTGAAGCTGCATCTTCCCCGTCTGGTCTGTTCCTGCCGTCTCCACCTAGTTTAATGTACAATGGCGACAGAAGCGACAACAACCGTGGAGTCCCCTGTGCTGACACTTTTCAGCCTTCACACCAACCCCCTTGCTCTGTACCTCTGCCTGTACCGAGTTCGATGTCCCACCACGGAACACTGCACATCGACATGGCACCGTGCGACGCTGACAGTGAGTCAGTGACAGTAATTTCGAACTTTGACCTGTTATCTGACACAGATGTTAAAAAGCTATGTGTTAACGAAGACGATGATGAAAACTGTGGTGCGTTTTGTGAAAATGATTCGTCTGTAGCTGAATCTACGCAACATGTAATTCAAACATTTGCGGCAGCAACAGATCAGTGTGATACAGACAGCAGTAGTGATTGTGCAGATACCACTGGTGTGACAGCACAGACACCCATGCAGAAAACATCACAATCTCAGACCTGATGGCGTGCTTGGAAGAAACAGCAAGGAACATGAATGATCGCCTGTTGGAACTGCAAGAAGAGGTGAAAGGCTGCACTCTACTCCAGCAAAGAGGTGGAAAACCGAAATCCTGACAATCCTTCATGATTATTGCACTGTTGTAACTGATGAAGATGTGGAAAATCCAATTGACAGTTACCTGTGTTATCATTGTATTTAACGGTCTCTACAATTCCGTGATCTGGGATCCAGTCGCGACGTACTTTCTTGTATTGTATTGATGTTTATTTCTAATTTGTGTGTCTGCACAGTCCCCCACCCCATCGTCTCCCAATCTTGTGAATGGGCTTGTTAAGCTTAACACAATAAATCATTCATCTTCTTCCTCTCTTTTCTCTCTCTCTCTCTTCTCTCTCTCTCTCTCTCTCTCTCTCTCTCTCTCTCTGTGTGT
>JAFLJL010002079.1:2500-53423 GCA_018398815.1 Conus ventricosus
CTTACTATCCAACTGTACCTCCAAGGCCAACACCTCCACTCAAAGCCATTGATCACGTGGCTTACTATCCAACTGTACCTCCAAGGCCAACACCTCCACTCAAAGCCATTGATCACGTGGCTTACTATCCAACTGTACCTCCAGGGCCAACACCCCCACTCAAAGCCATTGATCACGTGGCGTATGGCCTGTGGGGTCCCTGCTTCCCTAGCTGGGAAATGGAAGCCTTCCAAACGTCTTATGATCGCTACATTGTTTCTTCTCAGCCAGGTCTTTATGATCGCTACATTGTTTCTTCTCAGCCAGGTCCTTATGATCGCTACATTGTTTCTCTCAGCCAGGTCCTTATGATCGCTACATTGTTTCTTCTCAGCCAGGTCCTTATGATCGCTACATTGTTTCTTCTCAGCCAGGTCCGGTAGGAACTCTTCTCAGCTGCTTCTGTCCTGACCTCTCACTCCTGTCTGTAAACAGAAAACATCCAGTTCCATGAGTTCACTAGCAAAGATGTCTGTAAACAGAACATCCAGTTCCAGGAGCTGACTAGCAAAGATGTCTGTAAACAGAAACATCCAGTTCCATGAGCTGACTAGAAAAGATGTCTGTAAACAGAAACATCCAGTTCCAGGAGCTGACTAGCAAAGATGTCTGTAAACAGAAACATCCAGTTCCATGAGCTGACTAGCAAAGATGTCTGTAAACAGAAACATCCAGTTCCATGAGCTGACTAGCAAAGATGTCTGTAAACAGAAACATCCAGTTCCATGAGCTGACTAGCAAAGATGTCTGTAAACAGAAACATCCAGTTCCATGAGCTGACTAGCAAAGATGTCTGTAAACAGAAACATCCAGTTCCATGAGGTCACAAGCAAAGATGTCTACGAACACCTCGCCAGAATTCCTTCACACAGGGTGTTTGCAGGTCACATTCCCCAGCTGTTGAGCAGACCACAGCGTTGTTCTGTGGCAAAGAGGGTAGTCCCAGCAGACCACAGCGTGGTTTCTGTGGTGATGATGGGTCGCCCCAACAGAACCACAGCGTTGTTCTGTGGTGAGGATGGTCGCCCCAACAGACCACAGCGTTGTTGTGTGGTGAAGATGGGTCGCCCCAACAGACCACAGCGTTGTTGTGTGGTGAGGATGGGTCGCCCTAAACAGACCACAGCGTGGTTCTGTGGTGATGATGGGTCGCCCCAACGACCACAGCGTGGTTCTGTGGTGAAGATGGGTAGTTCCACTTTCCTACTTTCATGTTGACTGATAAATCCAGTTACAATCGCTTGTTTTGCTGAACATGTGAGATGTTCTTCGTACAGTCTGATGCCATTCTTGATGATGATGATTTTTTTTTTCTCTGAAAGGCATCTTTGGATCAAGAAAGTTCTGCTTCGTTCTAAGATATTGGAGGTTTCAGTCACAGATATGGTACCCCTGCCATGTAGAATGTTGTTGCTGGGACTTCTGCTGGAGTGATGTTTTCATCGATGATTCTGATCGAAATGTAGTCTCATAAAAAGGCAGAAGCTGCTGGCACCAACATGTGTGTTTTTCTTGAGCTAGCGCAGAATATCACGTTTTACTGTCTGTTTGCTCTTGCCCAGTGGAGTCACCCATTACATTCCTTCTTACTATGGTTTTCCTTTGAGAGCTGGATACGAGTGCGAGGATGAAGTTAATCCTAAGGGCGTAACATGCCAGCTTAGAGTCTGGTCATAAAGTGTCCATGTACTTTCCTACGCAGTGTGTGGTCACTGTTGAACTTGCTGGACTCCTTTTGTTTCCTTCAGGCATGGTCCTTTCCCCACATCATCTGTAAAGCGATATCCCTCGTCGCCTCCAAGACATTTGATTGTGATCCTGGTTGTTTCTGAAGCGTTGTGTGTGTTTTGTCTGGGGCAGTTGTTTCTGAAGCGTTGTGTGTGTTCTGCATGGGGCAGTTGTTTCTGATGCGTTGTGTGTGTTCTGTCTGGGGCAGTTTTTTCTGAAGTGCTGTGTATGTTCTGTCTGGGGCAGTTGTTTCTGAAGCGGTGTGTTGTGTTCTGTCTGGGGCAGTTGTTTCTGATGCGTTGTGTGTGTTCTGTCTGGGACAGTTGTTTCTGAAGCGTTGTGTGTGTTCTGCATGGGGCAGTTGTTTCTAAAGTGTTGTTTGTGTTTTGCCGGGGCAGTTGTTTCTGAAGCGGTGTGTGTGTTCTGTCTGGGACAGTTGTTTCTGAAGCGTTGTGTATGTTCTGCATGGGGCAGTTTGTTTCTGAAGTGTTGTGTATGTTCTGCATGGGGCAGTTGTTTCTGAAGCGTTGTGTTGTTCTGTCTGGGGCAGTTGTTTCTGAAGCGTTGTGTGTGTTCTGTCTGGGACAGTTGTTTCTGATGCGTTGTGTTGTTCTGCATGGGGCAGTTGTTTTATCATCCTCATTGTTTATATATTAGAAAGTGTCAAGAAGCAGGCAGGGGAGGGGGGCACTAATGGGGAATTCATGTTTTTGCATCCAGCATGCCCACATCACACATGTATACACAGTCAAGTATGCTGTATCCTAAAATGAAATACGTCAAAATTCTGGTGAACCCAACAAATTTGACCCAATACTAATATAATAATACCAATATATATTATATATTAATATATATATATATATTCAATTATAAACAAAGCTTGCTCATGTCTTAGATTGAAGAATATGGGGAGATAAGCATACATATCTGCAGTGGTAGATAATTCTGCCTAACTAACAGCATGAATTTATCTACCACTGCAGATATGTATGCTTATCTCCCCCTATTTCTTCAATCTAAGACATGAGAGCAAGCTTTGTTTATAACTGAATATTCTTGCAGTCATGCAACACCAAGTGCTCTGTAATTGCTGGATGGTGCTCAGTACTTATGCTGAATTTATTAGTTTATGTGTATATATGTAATATATATGACTTCCATAAAAAAAAATCCAAAAAGTTTGGCACCTGGAAAGTAAGGACAATTTTGGGGCTCCAGGAACATGTCGAAGATTGTGGGTGCGAGCGCGCGCGCGCGCGTGTGTGTGTGTTGTGTGGTGTGTGTGTGTGTGTTCTGTGTCTGTAAAATAAACTGTAGGTTTCCTCTTTCTTTGTTCGTCGTTCGTCGTTGTGTTTTTTGCAGGTGATTAGTGTGCGTACTTGCTTATATCTGTGCTTCCATGTTTTCGTCGTCGGGTTAAAATGAATATGGTGATTTTTTTTTCTTTGTTATTTGTTGTACATGTGGATCTAAAGATAGGAAGAGAGGAAGACATAGAGAACAGAAAAACATTATTGTAGTTCATAATACTAGTGGCCATGGGTCTACTTTAACACTTGAGCAAGTCATTTTAGCAATTTGTTGCCTACACTCTTCTGTATGTGCATGTCTGCAACCAATACCAGACTGGTATGTTGTTATGGTTGACCCACAAGTCTACAATTACACACCACACACACTCACTCACACACATACACACACACAACACACACACACTATCCACTCACACACTCTCAACAACACCACACCACACATACACACACTCTCGCACACACACGAACACACACAACCTCTCTCTCTCTTTCTCTCTCTCTCTCTCTCTCTCTCTCTCTCTCTCTTCTCTCTCTTTCTTTATCTCTCTCTGGTTTATTTTATGCATGCAAGTGTTACAGGTTAATCAAAAGTTTTGCAATTTTGCTCTGTTAACTTTCTTCTGGAAAAAAAATCAAAGCAAACAAAGAGTAGCGTAAGGCAGCAGTTTGGGCAGTTGAACGTTCGGGAGAAACAAAAAGGGAGATGAACTGGTCAAAAACTCTTAGGGAAGAAGCCCCCCTCATGCTGGCTGTCGCCCCTTTTACTCTATGTTAATAATAATAATAATGGTTTCTTATATAGCGCCTAATATCAAACGAATTTCTCTAAGCGCTTCTTTTACCTAAATACATTCTACCAATTGTACCTTCTTCATTTACAATATACACCATACACCAAAATACAAATTTATTACTACAAGATCTAACAATTCCTATCGAGTTACGACATTCATTATTTCAAAGTATCACTTCATAAATTCTAATTCCTATTTAGTTCCTTGTTTTCACGATTAATTGTAATAGAGAAACATTCTCATACAACTACTTTTGAATGGCCCAGTCGGTATGAGTTTAGGTTGTACCCCCCCCCCCCCCCCCCCCCCCACACACTCACACCACACACAGCATTTATTGACTAGTTATGAGAAAAAATGATGAGTTTTATGTTGAGACTTGAAAGAAGGATAGAATCTGAATGTCTGAGTGAGTCTGGCAGTCTGTTCATCGTCGTTGGAGCTTGAATAGAGGAATATAAGATTTTCGCCAGTTAGTTGTCTGAAGCGAGTCATTATTAGAAGGCGGTCAGTCTGCTCAGGGAGCGTTAGTTGTCGAGAGGGAGTGTTGATTTTATGGTTGATCGGTGTGATAAGAAGGTCCATTTTCTCATGTGGAGCTAGGGAAAAGTGTGTGTGGAGTTTTTGTTACGTGATACGTTTGAGACAGTGAGCCAGTGAAGAGGAGTGATGTAGAGGCGATATGTGTTCATTATTTTCCTGCTATACAGACGACTCGGGCATCTGCTTGATTTTGGAATCGCTGTATTCGTTCTTTCAGGTTTTTTGGAAGGCCAGCCAAAGTGAGTTGACAGTAATCTTTTCTAGTTAAGTCATTGCTCATTGAGTGTTTTGTAGCATCTTGTAGAGGGAGACGGTGTGACGTACGGAGCTGATTCTTCCTTAGTTTAAATAGCTATTCTTGCAAATTTTAAATCCTGTTTCTCAAAGGAGAGGGATTGGTCAAGATGACCCCTATGACTGCGGACGTGGTGGTAGGACTGAGACAGTACAATCATTGTAGTGGACTGTTGAAGGCAGAGTAGGATGTTTGGCTGTTTTGTTCACGAAATCCTAGCTCCCTGCATGGCCGAGCATCGTGGGAGGCATGAATCCTTAGACTCCAGCTGTTGCATTTGCTTTGCATTTCATTTTTCTGTACTTCAGGTCTTCAAATATAGTTGTTAAGTATGTATTGCCAAACATGTATAGTATGAAAACGAATCGTAAGACAACACACACCACACACACACACATACACACACTCACACATCACACACACACCACACACACACCACACACAAACACACTACCACACTCAAACATCTCACATCACAAACACACACTCACACACTCACACACACACACACACATCACACACACAACACACACACACACACACACACAAACGTCTTTGTTTTGTGTTTGGTTTGTTTCTTGTTTGGCGAATACAGTGCTTAATTGGTTTTTACATAGATGTTGTTTTGGATCATCGCCTGCAGTCAGCTTACTATCCAACTGTACCTCCAAGGCCAACACCTTTCACTACCAAAGCCATTGATCACGTGGCTAATATCCTACTGTTACATCCAAGGCCAACCACTCCACTCAAAGCCATTGATCAACGTGGCTTACTATCCAAACTGTACTCCAAGAGCCAAAACCTACCTCAATGCAATTGATCAAGTGGCCTTTTCTTTATTTTTTTTTTACTAAAGTTTCCCAATGTACCTCGGCACAACACCCCCACTCAAAGCCATTGATCACGGGGCGTATGGCCTGTGGGTCCTGCTTCCCTAGCTGGGAAATGGAAGCCTTCCAAAACGTCTTATGATCGCTACATTGTTTCTTCTCCAGCCAGGTTCTTTATGATCGGCTACATTGTTTCGTCTCAGCAGGTCCTTATGATCGCTACTTTGTTTCTTCTCTGTGCCAGGTCCTTATGATCGCTACATTGGTTCTTTCTCAGCCAGGTCCTTTTGATCGCTACATTGTTTATTATCAGCCAGGTCCGTAGGTACTTCTTCTCAGCTGCTTCTTCCTGTCCTCTCACTCCTGTCTGTAAACAGAAACATCCAGTTTCATGTGTTCACTTGCGAAAGATGTCTTAATAACAGTAACATCCAGTTCCGGAGCTGATAGCATAGATGTCTGTATACAGAAACATCTGTTTCCATGAGCTGACTAGCAATGATGTCTGTAAAACAGAAACATTCCTTTTCCAGGTAGCTGCTAGCTAAGATGTCTTCTGTATAACTAGAAACATTCCAGGTTCCTGAGCTGACTAGCAAAGGATGTCTGTAAACTGAAACATCCAGTTCCTTGAGCTGACTTGCAAAGATGTCTGTAAACAGAAACATCAGTTCCATGAGCTGTATTGCAATGATGTTGTAAACAGAAACATCCAGTTCCATGAGCTGACTAGACAATGATGTCTGTAAATCAGTATACTTCACGTTCCATGAGTTCCACAAGCTAAAGATGTCGACGAACACCTTCGCCTGATTCCTTCTCACAGGGGTGTTTGGAAGTGGTACATTCCCCCAGTGTTGAGCAGACCACAGCGTTGTTCTGTGGCTAAGAGGGTAGTCCCAGCAGACCAACAGGTGGTTCTGTGGTGTTGATGTTTGGGTTGTCGCCCAACAGACCCCACAGCGTTGTTCTGTGGTGAGATTGGGTTCAGCCCAACTGACCTCTGCGTTGTTGTGTGGTGAAGATGTGTCGCCCCAATCAGACACAGCGTTGTTGTGTGTGTGAGGATGGGTAGCCATAACTGAACACAGCGTGGTTCTGTGGGATGATGGGTGCCCACAACTGACCACAGCGGGGTTCTGTGGTGAGTTGGGGTAGTTCCACTTCCTACTTTCATGTTGATGATAAATCCAGTTACATCGCTTGGTTTTGCTGAACATGTGATGATGTTCTTCGTACTGTCTGATTGCCTTTCTTGATGATGATGAAGGTTTTTTTTTTCTCTGTAAAGGGCATCTTTTGGATCAAGAAAGTTATGCTTTGTTATTAGTTTTTGGTGGTTTCAGTCAAGATTTGGTACCCCCTGCCCTTCGTAGATTGTTGTTGGCTGGGACTTCTGCTGGAGTGTGTATTCATCCGATGATTCTGTTCGGAAATGTAGGTCTCATATAAAAGGCAGCAGATGCTGCTGGCACCAACTTGTGTTGTGTTTTTTGAGCTAGCGCAGAATATCACGTTTTTACTGTCTGTTTGCTCTTGCCCAGTGGAGTCACCCATTACATCCTTCTATAGGTTTTCCTTTGAGTGCTGGTACGACGTGCGTGGATGAAGTTAATCCTGATGGGCCGTAACATGCCAGATTTAGAGTTCTGTCTATCATAAAGTGTCCATTGTACTTTCCTAAGCAAGTGTGTGGCTACTGTTGAAATTTGATGGACTCAGTTTGTTTCCTTTAGGCTTGGTCCTTTCCCCTCATCATCTGTAAAGCGATATCCCTCGTCGCCTCCAGACATTTTGATTGTGATCCTGGTTGTTTCTGAAGCGTTGTGGTGTGTTTAGTCTGGGGCAGTGTTTCTGAAGCGTGGTGTGTGTTCTGCATGGGGCAGTTGTTTTGATGCGGTGTGTGTGTTCTGTCTGGGGCAGTTGTTTCTGAAGATGCTGTGTATGTTATGTATGGGGCAGTTGTTGTCCTGAAGTCGGTGTGTGTGTTCTGTCTGAGGCTGTTGTTTTGATGCGTTTGTGTGTGTTCTGTCTGGCGACTGTTTGTTTCTGAAGCGTTTGTGTGTGTTCTGCATGGGGCAGTTGTTTCTAAAAGTGTTGTTTGTGTTTTTGATGGGCAGTTGTTCTGAAGCGGTGTGTGTGTGTTCTGTCTGGGACTGTTGTTTCTTGAAGCGTTTGTGTATGTTTCTGCATGGGGCAGTTGTTTCTGAAGTGTTGTGTATGGTCTGCAGGGGGCTGTTGTTTCTGAAGCGTTGTGTTAGTTCTGTCTGGGGCTGTTGTTTATGATGCGTTGTGTGTGTTTCTGTTCTGGGCATTTGTTTATGATTGCGTTGTGTTGTGTTTCTGCATGGCAGTTGTTTCTGATGCCTTGTGTGTGTGTATGTCTGGAGGCTGTTTGTTTCTGAGCGTGTGGTGTGTTCTGTCTGGGCAGTTGTTTCTGATGCGTTGTGTTGTTCTGCATGGGGCAGTTGTTTCTGATGCATTGGTGTGCTTCTGAATGGGGCTGTTGTTTCTGTTCAGTTGTGTGTGTTCTGCATTGGGGCTGTTGGTTTCTGATGCATTGTGTGTGTTCTGCTTGGGGCTGTTGTTTCTGATGCTTGTGTGTGTTCTGCTTGGGGCTGTTGTTTCTGTTGCGGTGTTGTGTGTTCAGGCCTGGGGCTGACCCATTCATTTTACCATTACCCGTTGTTGCCTTCGAAACATTTCATTTCCTGCCGGTCTGGTCTGGGTGGATCTCATTAAAACCATGACGTGTGGTTTAGAGCTGCTGTTAACTTGCTGTTAAAATTCCACTCTTCCATATAAGGGGTATAGCTTTCAGTTTGGATGGCCTCAGCTACAACGTAACGTCCGTGAGTCCAGGTGATTTACCAAACCATTTCTGCGTTTATTGTTGTGTTTGGCTTCCCATTGATTCCACGAGGCTTGTTCTAAAGCCATTTCTGTAGAAGCCAGCGTGAGTTTAGTGTTCTGCGTTGGACCCTGGCTACAGTGTTTGTTCTTGCCAGCAAGGGCGACAATGGGCCTGTTACCTCAACCATTGATGTAGTTCTTTTCCTCTTTTTGCGTGTCATGGAGTCTTCATTGCTACTCTTTATGGCTCTTAACTGAGTCTTTTCCCACCCGGTGAATTGTCTGGTTGGCATATGATTTGCACTGGTTTAGCTTCATCTCTCTCCGCTGTTATGTCTTTGTTTCAAAACTCATTATCAATGTCTGATTGAGTTAAACGACTGCCCTGTTCAGGTACTTCGTACGGTTATATTCCTTGGATTTTTTTGGGGGGGGAAGTGGAATGCTACGTCATCACGAAGTCTTTGAGCAATGCAGTTGCACAGAGTATGGAGGTGTCCATTATCCGAGGTCTGCTTGACATGTTTGCTCATTGCTTTTCCCAGTGACCTCCATCTCCAAATAATAATGTTTTGATAGAAATTGCCCAACCACCTCCTTAAGTTGCCTTTTTGAATGCCAACCCCTCAATATGCTAGCACCTTTAGGTTGCTGCCATCTGGTGTGTGTTCTTTGATGATGGGCATCACTTACAAGCCGTGAAAACATCTATCAGCGTTTTTTTTTCCTGTGTAACTTCGCAAAAGTGGCATGTGTCACCTGGGCGGTGGGACTACATAGCAACAGGCCTTTTTCACATTAAGCTTCACCACACCGAGGTCTTTTTTTTCTCCATCCTTTAACCTGGTTTTGCTTTCCATTATTCATGGGCTGACTCTGCATGTCACTCCACTGGCTGCATGCTAGCTTTCTGGTCTGACACATTTGTTAATCTTTTACTGTGAGGTAATTAGAATGGAGACCCCATATACGATATTGTCCGGGTACGGCTGATCATCATCAAGACAAGTTGTGGGTATCTAGCCATGGGCTATACCTGAGAAATTCATCGATACATAAACACCTTTTTGTTTTCGATTGATGTTACTATTTTTGGTTCTGTATCTGAGGACTGGCTAGTCATTCGTTGACAATCGACTTCGGTTTGTTCTCGTATGCTGAACCCTATCTCTCTATCTCTCTCTCTCTCTCTCTCTCTCTCTACTCTCTCTCTCTCTCTATCTCTCTCTCTTCTTCTCTCTCGCTCTCTCTGGGTTGTTGATCTAAGGAATCCATGATTGTTTGGTCTTACTTTCCCACTAAAGTAGATGTTTTGGCACCTCAGGAGATTGTTCCTGTGTTATGATTTTACAGACAATACGCGTCGGCGTCACCCATGCTTTTTCCGAGGAGATCATACATTTTCCTTTGATGTATGTCACTCGGATGAAGCACTAGGAAACGTCATCAGTTGATGCTTGCATCATGTGCCTGAGTTGTGCTATCATCTCTCTCTCTCTTTCTCTTATCTGTCTCTGTCTCTGTTTCTCTCTCTCTATCTCTCTCTCTATCTCTCTCATTCTCTCTCTTTCCTTCTGTCTGACTATCTCTCTCTCTTTATCTCTCTCTCTCTCATCTCTCTCTCTCTCTCTCACCATGTTTGAAATCTGTTGATGTTGATTCTCTTATCCATAATTGTTTCTTGTCTACTTTTCCCCCTAATGGTATGTTTTTGGCACCACTGAGCATTGTTCCTGTGTTATGATTTTACCGACTTACGCGTCGGGTCACCATGCTTTCTTACCGAGGAGATCTTAATCTGCCTTTAGTGGTTTGGTACTCGGAGAAGCACTTGGAGACTGTCATCAGTTGATGGCTTACGTTGTGTGCTGTGTTGCTTTCATCTCTCTCTCTCTTTCTCTCTCTTCTGTCTCTCTCCTGTCTGTCTCTCTCTCTCACTTGCTCATCACTCTCTCTCTCTCTCTCTCTCTCATCCTACTCTCTCTCTCTCTCTCTCTCTCTATCTCTCTCTCCCTCTCTCTCTCTCTCTCTCCATGTTGATGATCAAGGAATCATGATTGTATCATGTCTACTTTGTCCCCCTAAAGGAATGTTTTATTGGCACCACAGAGCATTGTTACTGTGTTTTTATGATTTTACAGACAAACGCGTCGGTAGTCAAACCTTGGCTTTCTACCGAGGAGATCATTACATTGCCTTTAGAGGTATGTCTCTCGGAGTAGCACTAGGAGAATGTCATCAGTTGTTGCTTGCATCATGTGCTGAGTTGCTTTCATCATCCTCTCTCTCTTTCTCTCTTCTCTGTCTCTGTATCTTTTTATTCTCCTCTCTCTCTCTATGTCTGTCTCTCTCTCTCTCTCTCTCTCTCTCTCTTCTTTCTCTCTCTCTCTCTCTCAACAGTTTGAAATCTGGTTGATGTTGATCATATTAACATAATTGTATCATGTCACTTTTCCCCTAATGGAATGTTATTGCAACACAGTAGCATTGTTCCCTGTTTATGAATCTTTACCGACAACGCGTCGGGTCAACACATGCTTTTTCTAACAGGAGATCATGCATTGCCTTTTGAGGTTTGTTGGCTAGTGAGAAGCTCTAGGAGACTGTCATCTGTTGATGCTTACGTTCGTGATGCTGAGTTACTCTCTCTCTCTCTCTCTCTCTCTTCTCTCTCTCTCCTCTCTCTCTCTCTGCTCTCTTCTCTCTCTCTCTCTCTCTCTCTCTCTCTCTGTGTTGTCTGTCTGTCTGTCCTGTCTGTCTTGTCTTTATCTCACTCGGGAGTTACTCTCTCTCTCTCTCTTCTCTCTCTCTCTCTATCTCTCTCTCTCTCTCTCTCTCTCTCTCATCTCTTTAATTGTCTTTTTTCACTGAAATACCTGTGCTTCATGAATAATGTATGGGGACAAGTTTACAAAATTTGTAATAACTTTTCCTGACCTTTATCTTGCACTCTTGTCGATGTTGATACAATGAGGAATGTGGTAAAAACAGGCCATGGGCACGTTCTTTTGTTTTTCTCTTTTTCATGTCCTAAGCTCTTAGCTAAAGTGAATTCTTTTCTGTACTCTGGATCAACCGTTTTGTTTTACGTGTAAGAGTGTATTGAGTGATAAAAATCAATTTAAATAACTTTATGTTGCTGGTGTCTTCCAATGGAAAATAAATTCTTCACTTTCGTTCTGCCTTAGATTTGACTATTTACTCATAGTAACATTTCTGCCACTATTTGACATTCCTCAAGTTCTCATTTCTGCCATAATTTTACATTTCCCTCAGTCACATTTCTGCCATTTTTTTGACATTTCCTCAAAAGTAACATCTCTGACCTTTATTGATATCTTTTCCTCAAAGTCACTCTCCGCCAATAATTTGACTTTCCACTCATGTCACATCTATGCCATTAATTTGTCATTTAATCAAAGTCACATATCTGCCAGTCATTTTCTTGTCCTCAAAGTCACATCTCTGTCTTTCATTTGACATTTCCTCAACAGTCTCTTCTCTGCCATTCATTTGACATTCATACAAAGTCACTTCTCTGTCTTCATTTGACATTTATAAAAGTAAATCTCTGTCTATTAAGTTGTCTTTTCATCAAAGTTCACTTCTCGGTCATTCATTTGGGACATTTCCTCTAAGTAACATCTCGGCCATTCATTTGACATTTCATCAAAGTAAACAGTGTGGCAAGCTGGCTGTGAAGTGGGATTCCTAAATGAAATGTGGCGTTGTTGTTGTTGTTGTTTGTTGTTGTTGTGTTGTTGTTGTTGTTTTGTTGTTGTTGCTGTTGTTGTTGTTGCTGTGGTCTTGGTTGATTTTGTGACAAAACTTGTAAGGGTTATAAAAAATCAAGACGAGGTGGCGTGTTGCCTGTACGGACAGCGAGGCGCTGTTGTGATAGAGCGAAGATGACAGTGATATAAGGTGACTGAGCACTTCGAACATTGACTGGGCTGTTAGCTTTTACTTTCTTTACTTTTTGAACAATCATCGTACAGCAGTATCATCAATATGTAAAAATACATCATTGTTATCACAAGCTGTGTGAAAATATTCGACATACAGATTCCTAGTTTCACAAACACGTTCTTTTAAAACGGCAATAAATATCATTAGTTTGTTTAGCATAATCAAGCCGAAATAGCTCTGTTGGTTGAGCGCCTGGACTCGATATTCTTGGTGATCCTGGGGTTGACGGGTGCGAACCTTCCGCGGGGCGCGTTTTCGTACAGGGGGATTTTTCCTCGGAGTTAACCTTTGGTTCTGATCCATTTCCCTTACAGTCTCCTTCGAATGGTACTATTTAACGTGGTTCCGTGTGTGAACGCATGCATAACATCTTGCCACACACGTTATCCCATCACCAACTTTCGGAAGGAGTAGGCCAGTTTGGCCGTTGTATGGATGAATCGTTACTCCTTAGCATGCACCTTGCGTGTGGAAATGGAAAGAATGAAGGATGTAGTGTAATTGAGTGATCGATATTGAACGATATTGTATGGATGACACGGGAAACGACTGAATGAAGGTCTGCTGGCAGTCTCTGAAGTCGGCCACTTACCCAGGTAGGCAGCCCGTTGTGTAAGACGTTGTGTTGTTTGTAAGAGCTTAGGATTGGGCTCTATAGCCGTGAATAGGGCCTATATAAGTTTTCTT
Organism: Conus ventricosus; assembly: GCA_018398815.1. Taxonomy (NCBI): domain Eukaryota; kingdom Metazoa; phylum Mollusca; class Gastropoda; order Neogastropoda; family Conidae; genus Conus; species Conus ventricosus. The sequence continues at coordinate 15,558 of JAFLJL010002079.1, forward strand.
TATTATTATTATTATTGAAATCTTTTAAATTCATGTTCTGTAACATTTGTCATATGTTTTGAGTATGCATGTTCTCGTGGTCTGTGAATTGTGCGTTTGTGCCCGGTCTGGAAGAAAAAAATTTTTTCGTTGTACCAAAAAACAAGAATCTCTAGCATTTTGTATGAATATAGACCTGGTGCATTTACATATCTTGTAATGTAATCGTTGAACGCATGGCCTTTAGTTTCTCTCTCAAGTTCAAACATATTTGTGTACATGACCCACTTGCTTACAATAAGTTCAGGTGTTAATGACGATGCTAATTTTCATCTTTTTACCCATGTTTAATTAATTCTTCAAAACAAAGATTTTTTGTTCGCTCCCGGTCTCTAATGTTTTTCATAGGTTTTTATGCTATTGAACACACAGGCTATGGCAATAGAAACTCCTATATTTTCATTGTCAATTTCAAAAATTTGATTTAATGGAAATACGTGTTTTTAGTCAAAATGGTGCGGACGCTTTGAGGGAAAATATTCAATCAGCAGAACCACATTTATGTTGCTCCTCAAGGCCCCACCAAAACCCAATTCTCTTCCTAATGTATCTCTTTACTCTTTGTACATATGATTGTTACCGGTTCTTCTGTCCACTCCTGTCATTTCGTACTCAGATGATTCCGCCTTAGATGACTGTCAATTTCAGTACCTTTTTTTTTACAGATGTGGAACGTTTTTTTTTTGTACTCTTGGTGCAAAGAGATTGGTTCTAGATTTTGAATGTTAGTAAGACGATGGAGGATGGTATTTGATTTTAGTAGTACCCAGCTCCTGTCCCTCAATTGTTATCGAAGCAACAAGTGGTACATGCAATGTTGTTTATGAATGTAATCTCGTGGAGGTAGTGGCAGCAGAGGTGTCCTTATAGAATGAGGCCACCTTCAAATGACTTGCTGTTTCGGCCTTATCATCCTGTCAATCTTGGGGGATGGGCCACACCCGGGTTCATGACTCCGGATCTGGTCCCTCTGCTGCCCCTTTTTTCCCATATTGGGACGAGCTACGGCTGGGATTCGAACCCATGACCCTCTGTCAATGCTCTTTTCCTACTTAATTGCTCGCACTCTAACCCTGAGCCCACTGGGATCCTGATATTTGCAGGAAAGTTAAGCTTATGTAGTTCACTTTTGTTCCTCCTTGACAAGATCCAGATTGAAACACCTCTCTGCCGCTTCTGCCATTCTTTCAGGCTCTGGTTTTTTCAATCCCTGCACTAGAGAGCTGTTTCGTGAAGCTCTACGCAGACGTTCATACAATCCCCCTATGCTCCAATTTCTGCAGTGAGGACTTTGACCTGATAGCCTTCTTTCCTCAGGTCTTGTTTGCAAGATCAGCTTAATTTTCTGTCTTGTAGATTTTGAGCTGCCTCCATTCTGTTCTCATATGGCCCCGTCGAGAGCGATCAGTTCAGCTCGCTTGGTTTTGTTGACTGAGTGTGGCTACTATGTCTGGTTAATGCCACTCTTGCTGTTGATCTCTTGGGTGGACTCTTCATTCTTGGAGGTCTGCTGTGCTCTCCGTCTTCTGCCCCGTCCTGCTGATCTGCCTGCATGTTCGAGTGGCCACTGTTGTTCTTGCCATAATTTGTGCCTCTGCCGTGTAGAATGTTGCGGGTGCTTTTGGAGACCTGATTTTCCCTTTTTGTGCGTTGTTGGTAAAGACCACTCTACTTGTACAAGCTCTTGAGACTTGGTTGTGCTCCATGTGTACCTTCCTTGAGCAGGGTACTTTACTTTGAGCTTAGGGACAGGCTCCACTGTTTGCTTTTTCCATGGCAGGATCGTCTGTTTGTCCCCACTTCACCAGGTTTGCATTTGAGGACTGATTCGAGAAATGAAGCTCATCCTGAGTGGGGCCATGTGCCAAATGGTCATTCCCAAGTGAGACTTCCTTTGGAGTGCATTCTCCCCACGTTGTCCTTTGCCCTTGCTGGCTCTGATGGGAATGCTTTTTGGAGTCTTTTTTGGTTCTTCTTCTTTTTCATCTCCTTCAACCTTCTATGTCTCTTTTGGCTTGTCCTTTGGCCTTGACAACATTCAGTTTTGGTCACCCCCAGTCCTGGTCTGTTGGTCTGGGTGGGTCCTGTTATTTCCTGATCTTGAGGGCTTTCATTTGCAGATTACATCGCCTCTTGAACTTGCCATTTTCTGCCTGTCTTCAGCTGGGGCTTTGATTGCTTCTACCACCTTGTCTTACTGTCCTCCAGCATGCTTGTAGTCTGTTATGCCCTGCTTTGTATTCCTCAGGATGGATTTTCGTGGTTGTTTCAGCTTTGCTTGGCGACAGAACTGCGCTATGTCATTCAGACTAGCGGGGGGACACCAAGCCATTTCATGTGAACTTGCTGATTTTGGTTTCCATTGCCTCCACTTTGCTGGTGCAGTTGTCGTATATCATCTGAGGCCATAGGAGCTTTGGTTATCAGCTTGTACTGCAGACACCAGGACCTTGTATTTTGTTTGGGAGCCCACACTGGGTCAATGGGTCTACAAGCTTCTTTGACTTACTGTTTGGTTTCTTTTGCTCTTTGTGTGGTCTTTCTGAGTATTATCATTCCTTTCAAGGCTCTTGTACTGGCTCTTCTGCGATGTTGGAAGGGCTGGTTGGCAACACTGAAGAGAATGATAATAGACGGGTTCGGCCACTCCCTGCGGTCGAGGCTCGAACCCGTATATTATCATTCTCTCTTACCATCTTTTACTTCTAAACCATTTTTTTACAACCTCACATGCCAGCAAGTATGCACAAGGGAAAAAGATGTTTATTATGGTTTACAGGGCCAAAAAAAAAAATATTGACATGGTTAGAGCCCAAATTTTGTCATTCTCTCATTATAATAAAGAACAAACACGCTTCTCATCTGGCCACAGTTTTTTAACGATCATCTTTTGGGTCTAACTTGAGACACTATGTTCGCCCTAAGGCCCTTGCAGACCCAGAGGGTCAGGTATAATGTGGCCAGATATATACATCTAATAGGAGTATTATACTGGTTGCCTACCCTTCTTCCTAACAACATCCCCCAACACCCTATTAATGTCTATTCCTTTGGGTTTACGGGCGCGTTTATTGAATTCGCACATGTGACCAGACTCTGTCTAATGTTTGGGCAGTCCCCTAACCCCCCTTTTTTTGTGTCTTTCCTTATGGTTTACGACCTTGTGGTTTACGGGCGTTGAATGTCTCGCCAGTGAACCTGATACCACTAAACACGGAAAGCGAAAGTGGAGAGTGCACTTGTGGGCAGGGGAGGGCACAAGTTAGACTTTCTTGACAAACTCCAAACGGGATGGTATTGTCTCTGAGGGCAGGGAAGGCCTATTGTTTTGACTTTCTGACCAACTCCAATTCGGGAAAAGTAAGTCACCTGAGGGCAGGGGAGGTCCACAAGTTTGACTTTCTGACCAAACTCCAAAACGGGATGTACGTCACCTGAGGGACGGGAAGGCCAATATTAGACTTTCTGACCGACTCCTAACGGGGACGTAAGTCATGAGGGCTGGGGGATGCCAAAATTTTGACTTTTGACCAACTCCCAATAACGGGGACTGTAAGTCACCTGAGGGCTGGAAGGCCAAATTTTGACTTTCTGACCATACCCAAAAGGGAAGTATTGTCACCTGAGGGCTGGGAAGGCCAATTTTTAGACTTTCTGACCAACTCACAAACGGGGATAGGTATGTCACCTGGAGGGCAGGGAAGGCCAAAATTTAGTCTTTTTCTGACCGACTCCAAACGGGAAGTATGTCACCTCGGGCTGGGAAGGGCCAAATTTAGTACGTTCTGACCAACTCACAAACGGGAAGTAGTTCACCTGAGGGCAGGGGAAGGCCTAATTTTGACTTTCTGACCGACTCCAAACGGGAGTAAGTCACATGAGGGCAGGGGAAGGCCAAAATAACAAAAAAATTTTAGGCTTTTCTGGACGACTCAAAGGGAAAGTAAGTCCCCTGAGGGCAGGGAAAGGCCAAAATTTAGACTTTGTGTCCCGACTCCAAACGGGAAGTAAGTCACCTGAGGGCAGGAAGGCCAAATTTAACTTTTGACCGACTCCAAAAGGGAAGTAAGTCTCTGAGGGCAGGGAAGGCCAAATTTTGACTTTTGACGATTTAATGGGAGTAAGTCACTGAGGGCCTGGGAAGGCAAAATTTAGACTTTCTGACGACTTTAACGGGAAGTAAGTCACTGTGGGAGGGAAGGCCTAAATTATAGACTTTCTGACCAACTCCAATCGGGAAGGTATGTCACCTGAGGGCCTGGGAAAAAAAATAAGGGACAAATGTAAACTTTCTGACCAGACTTTATACGGGAAGTAAGTCACCTGAGGGCAGGGAAGGCAAACCCTTAGTCTTTTCTGACCTTCTCCAAACGGAAGTAAGTCACCTGAGGCTGGGACGGCAACCTTTGATTTCTGAATATAACTCCAAACGGGGGATAGTAAGTCACTGAGGGCAGGAAGGCCTAATTTTTCTTCCTGACTAAACTCCTTAACGGGAAGTAAGTCACCTGTGGGCAGGGTAGGCCAATTTTTGTCTTTCTGAACCAACTACAAACGAGAAGTAAGTCTCCTGAGGGCAGGGTAAGGGCCTACCTTTGACTTTTCCAAAACATGACAAACCACGTATTAAAACTACTGCAGCCATATTCACCAACATTATGTTATTTATGTTTTATATATATTTATACTCATCACACTGAAAAGCTTTCAATATTCTCTGATGTAAATAGTGGACAGTGTAATATAGTTAAAGATGTTTATTATTTGAGTAGTATATTGGTTAAGATCAGAAACAACTGTATTTTACAAGCTAACTTTTTAGACATTTATTTTACTACTCTAACTATTTGTTACAGCTATAGCAGATTAAACATAAAAACCACGACCTTTGTTAATCGGTTCTCTCTCAGCAATCTATGTAATAGAGAATTATCTAAAAGGGAGACATGACTCAGAAAGGGGAGTAATTACTTTGATGTTGATTGAATGATTATCAATTGTTATCGTGGTGCATATTGATGTCTGTGCTTTGTGTGAGATAGGACGGGGCTAAAGAGGGTGAGGGGGAGAGCCGGAGTGCTGACACTTACATCAATAAACGCTCGCTTGCTGCTGGCTTGCCGTGCCAAAACAGCGCCTCGCATTGTTTGTGTCATGCACCTCCTTCTGATCCTTGCTAAAAAACGACACAAGCAAGAGGATTGATCACTTGATTTAAAAAAAATTATAATAAGTATATTGGTTTTAAAAATGAACCCAACCCTGCACTGAGCTTGAGAATAATATTACCTTAGGAGTTGGATCGGTTTGACCATTGATGAACAGCTGAGAAGTATGTTTGATGAATTAATCGTGGATCTTTTAAGCGCATCCTGTACGGCCCCCCCCCCCCCCCGGAAGGCGTTATGCTCGTCTATCATGTGAAATACCAGTGTCTTTTTAAATGCCCCACCAGTAAAAGCGTTATTTGCCATTATAGTTAATTATTGGCCCCTTGAAGATGTGATGACATGTCTGTTTGGCTTTCTATATCCACGAAGTGGTGCTTATTTATTATCTTCCAAATTGATTTATTTTTTAAATTACATAATTGTTTTGGGTTTGAAAAATGTACCCATTGGAGGAGATTGGGGACAGTGTGTGAACAATTAAAGCAATATGTTTAGTGATGTCAGACTTGGTTCACTAACCCTACTAAATGTTTAGGAAAGTGCGGCACAATGCATATAAGTAAAATTTCCAGAGTCTATTCAAATTAAACCGCCAGTGAAAGTGTTGTTTGTCTTTATGATCGATATATTTACCCCGATGTAATAACATGCATTGTCTGGGTTTCTACTAACTGAAAGAAGTTAGGAGAGATTACGACTTTTATTCTGAATGGGCTGTATGTTACATGTTTACACTGTTTAACATGCGAGTGAAGAAGCGAAATTGCGCAGCTCTGGCTGGTCTGAAAGGAACAGTTCCTTGAAATCAAATTGAAACATTAACAAATATTTAAGAAATAAAATACTATCCCTAGTTGGTAATTCTTACTTTCCTCTTCCAAGAGAGTTAGTTTTAAAACGAGCTGTCTAAAAATTCTGATGTATGTGTTTATGTGGTGTGTTTTGGCACTTTTACTTCCCATGGCATAAGCCACGCAGTCTCCAATTATGATGCATTTCAAACTTGAGTTGAACTTCGATGGCTTAGATTTTACAGTAAACATAGAATTTATAAATCAATTTGATGAGCAAAAACAAACCATATACTGTATGCGGGTATTAATGGTCTGTAGTAGACAATCTACTGGCCTCTATGGATCTCTCCCAATACCCTTCTTTAGGTGGAATCGCTTAATTAGCATGTAGACTTGTTACTGTTTACTGACGGCCAGCATGAGCCATTTTTGTATGATTCAGATCAATTAGCTGACTTTTTGCTATTCATCAAAGGATTTTTCCCTAATCAAGGATTTGTAGTAAGTGTCTGGTTAGAATCCCAACTGCAGAAGCAGCTGTCAATCTTAAGAATTCTTTGTAGAAGTTTTGTAGTCTGTAAAGCCGTATCTTGTTGTATCCGCCAGGGTTAAAGTTTAGGTTTTAAAAATTTACATCCTAAAATGCAGATGAGTCCCATACGTGGTTTATGCTGATTTTGTAAATCATCTTGCCACAGTATTATGGCCCAAAACGGCAAGAACACCAAAAACAGTTTTTATACACTCATCGAATTTGTTCTTATGATTTTATTGTTGTCCGAGGTCAGACGGTTACCACACTACGCAGTGATTTACAGTGGCCCCAACGCAAGCTATTCGTTTTTTACTATAACTAATGAAACAAGTTCGTAATTGCTTTTCTTGTCAACTGAATTCTCTCAGACATTATTAGTGACTCATAAGCCAAGACAGTTTATAAATCAGCCACTCCTGTTGGTTTTGTGCTTTAGAGTTTACACCTAAAAGTGAAAAACGCAGACAGCAGCGGAAGCAAACCCAATCTGTAAGAGACATGATCTCATTAGTGGAAAGTTCAGTGGAGCTGCACAAAGCAAGTGCATTCTTCTGCTTATAGTTTGACTCTATGACTTGGGAAATTGCCTATCTTCTTTCATAACTCACGGGGCTTTGATTCTCATTTTATTATGCAAGCAAACGGAACGTATGAAAGTCCAAATTAAGATTGAGAGGAATTGAAATACGCTCAGCCCAATACAAAGGTTTAAGAGAAGATTGATATTGCTAGTTTCTGCGCGGTAAATATTGCGAAACGCATGTTGGCAAGGTCTATATAAAGGTTAACTGGTCAAACCAAATCACATCATCATGTTTGGCTTATCATAAAGAACAATCAAACAACTGTTACTCTATGAACTCAACGAATTTTACTGTTGTTTTGATGCTCATGATTTCATGATGACATTGGAGTGATTAAAAGAGGGAAATCAAAGACAAAGAGTGAAGATGAGTTCATTATGGTAGATTTAATAAACAATACTTTCAGTGTTTAAAAAGATTAAATTTCTGAAAGGCGCCTGGACCACGACAATTTTAGTAGTTGTATTTACTCAAGAACTGTGGATCTCAACTCTATTCATGTCTTCACTAGACTGGTCAAGTTGGTCTTTTAAAACTTAAACTGTGCCCTTTTGCTCTGGAAAGCGCAGTGTTCTGTTCCTATACCAAATTAGTCTATACCATCCTTCCCTCAATGACATACCGTCCAGTCGCACTCTAACTTTCATTGCGGCGAAGTGTTTCGAAAGAGCTATACTCTGTCAAATACTCACTGATTACAGTAAGTCATCATGACCTTATCAGTTTGCATATAAACGCAACAGAATGCACATCGTTGCCACTCACACTTTTACATCAACGCTTACACTCACCTGGAGGAAAAGATTCTTTTGTTCGTATTCGTTATATTGATTTGTTCTTCTAGCTTTTAACTCCATTCTGCCTCATCTTTTAGCGCACCCTTCGTTTATCCTTATATGTCGTCCCAGGGCTTATCCTGTGATCATAGATTTCCTCATCTCAGATCCCAGTCAGTGGCGCTATGAAACTGTCATGTCATACTGTCCTCTTTTGTTCCACAGGTTCCACTCAGGTATTCGTTCTTTTCCTGTCATCTTTACTCGGTACACTAACAACTGCTTTGTTACAGAAGAAACACCGGTTATAAAAATATACAGATGATACAGCCCTTGAAGACCTTTCACTTTTGATTAGTTATAACTTTTTTTGATGAAGTTATGAGCGTTTTCAGCACCTGGTGTAAAGTATAAAATTCTTGAGCGTAGTATTGAAAATAAATGTGAGTATTGTTTGTTTGGCTTTGTCAACATTCACAAAGACCTTGTCAGTTAATGATAAAAGTGTTTATTTCAATCCCCGTTTTTAGTAATCTAAACAATAACAATCGAAGAGTGTCTCCTTACTTTTCCCACGCTATCGTTACCCCCCCCACCCCGCCCCCCCCCCCCCCCCCCACCCCCCCCCCCCCCCCCCCCCCCCCCCCCCCCCCCCCCCCCCCCCCCCCCCCCCCCCCCACCCCCCCCCCCACCCCCCCCCCCCACCCCCCCCCCCCCACCCCCCCCCCCCCCCCCCCCCCCCCCCCCCCCCCCCCCCCCCCCCCCCCCCCCGCTAAATCGCCATGTTCTGACAAATTAGATACAGACTTACTTGGTGATGTTAGATATAACATAAGACAATAGTATAAAGTGTGAGGGCACAGGAACCTTAGGAATAAACTCTAGGCCCACGTGTCGTCTCCACTGCAGCTAAAGTCTTCCTTCTGCACAGCATATTTTCTCTTCTTCCGTATGGCTTTTATTTCTATCTGCTTTTTTCTGTTGTATATCCTGGGACGAGGGCTAACAAGAGGGCTTCCTGCGTTTTCAAAGCTTTCTAAAATTGGTTTTCTTTTCAATTAGTATACTGACGGGCTTAGTAAGTGTATTCATAGGGCTTAGAAAAGACAAACTTTAAATTCCCAGTCAATTTACAGGAAGCAACGCCAATTTCTGTCTTGTTTATAAAGGTTGTATTCGTGTTTGCCAGATTCAGTTGTTCTTAGATTTCTTAGTTGTTCTAGTATGGGGGGTTGGTGCTGCTGTTGTTTTATCTTCAATTTCTGTTCGTTTGAAACACCTTCCTCGGTGTATTGAAATCCGTAAAACAGTTCTGGCAGTACTATGAGATCAAATTCTACTGTGTCTGCTAGTGTCGTTTTGACTCTAATTGTAGCACATTTGGGAGTTGCTTTTATTTTTGATTTGGTCCGCGTGAATATTTTTTATAATGTGAAAATAAAATATAATAAACATACATTTTGAACTGGCGGGTCAGTCCGAAAAGATAAATGAATGATGCTTAGTTTTTCTACTGCTCTTTTTTTTTTAAGTTCATTCTAGTCCCTATTAGATGGTTGTCATGCATACAATATTCAAAAACTGTCCTTGTCAATAAGGTAAAATATTTCAGCCGATTTTAACTGCGATCGAAAGTCTGTTAAGACAGCACTGTATTTCTGAGTTAATAGCCACACAGAAACTGATGCGTGGCGGCCACTAAAGGCTAGCTTTGACAGAGTTTTTCGTTTTTCAACAATGTCTCTTTCAGCTGAGCAGTCATCAATAATAAAGTGTTTCAGTTCATAAAGGGAAAAGGTGGCAAAAGGAGTACCTGGAGAGGGGATGCCCAACGTTTCGTGTCTACGACACGAAACGTTGGGCATCCCCTCTCCAGGTACTCCTTTTGCCACCTTTTCCCTTTATTTATTTGAATACGAGTACAGCAGTCACTACTTTACTTTTCAGTGTTTCAGTTCCCTCAAATAGCCTATAATATTGTTCTAAACAGTCGCTTAGCTTGTCACTAGGATCAACTAAAAATATATTCTCGTCTGTCCAAACAGACTGCCTTTCTTTGTAAGACTTGTTATGCTTAATGGTTGTGCAAAATATAACAATGTACTCGTAATGAAACCTGTGGATTGTTTGTGACAAATCAAGTATGAAGACGGTTTTCCCCACACCCAGTAATCCCACAAATAAGTGAACAGTGTGGATCTTTGGGTAGAAAGTTCAAACTATCCATCTGTTTTTAATAGGTTATTTCTTTTAGTCTGTTTACCCTTCTGTTTTTAATAGGTTATTTCTTTCAGTCTGTTTACCCTTCTGTTTTTAATAGGTTATTTCTTTTAGCCTGTTTTCTTCAATGTTTAACTGAGCATCACAAACCACAAAAACGTACATTTGTAACTGACCATCGTCCTCTGCTTTCTTATTAATTTGTATGTTTATACCATCTTCCCTACCCTTCTTCCACTTCCATGTAATCTGTTGTCATATGTTGATCTAAAATCCAGCCACAGCCCATATTTTCTTGTTAGATAATCTTCAAGTCGTACATCAAGAAGGTGAAGTTTTTTGCATACAAGATCGGCTGTAGGATTTGTTTGTCTGCCTCCAGCGAACAACTTTCTTATTTCATCAAAGTGTTGGTGAGGTAAACGTCCAGCAGGATACAATTTTTTAAATTATAAAACACCTCGGTTTTTCTTTGAAAAGTGGGTGTGACTTTAGTAAACAACAACAAAATTTCCTTTAACGACCTGAGAGAATAACTTAAAGCTATGTTCCAGACAGTGTCTTGCTTGTTTTTTTTTTGTTCTCTGTAATATGGTACACAACTCTTTCAAAATAGGTAACTGTCTTACTTTTATACGGTTTAAGACTGTTCTAGCTAGTTCAGGGTTGTTAACAACATCGAACTCAAGAGAGATGTTACTGACTGTGTATTTAGCTTTAGGATCTCCAGATAGAATAACAGAATCGTTGGTAATGAATGTTAATTCATAGGTAAGTTTATCTCTTAGTGCACTATGGTAATATGGTTGATGCGTCTTCAACAGTTCAAAATCTAGAGGAATGCAAAATCTGTTGCCAAATGTTAGTGCTACTGCCTGGTCTTTACTATCGTCCTCTGCATCCCCAGCATTTAGTCTGTGTTTAAAGCCGTTTGGGCGCTGTATTCCCTGATAAACTTTGGCTTTTCTTTCTTCTCTGGGAAGCCATAGGTCAGAATAGAGTGCCAAAATGTCTGCGTTATTTAGTGAGAAGACTTCTCTGCCCTCCAGTTTGATTAGCATAGATTTAATGATGGCCCTACCAAGTCGCCAGCAACAGTAGCATTAGGATCTATTGAATTAACATCTATTTTGAATGATAATTTAGTCGTGCCTCGTATTATAACATCATCAGCACCAAGATCAGGGAATCTGACTGTTATCCCTTGACCGGGCTGGACTGTTGATGGATTATTTATAACAAGCACAGTCTGTCTTATGCCTTTTACACCCATGGGTTCTTTCGCTTTTCTGTATGGATCAAGGTCATAGCAGTATGAATTATTTTGTTTTACCAAAAAATAAATATTATAAATATATTGAATATGGATGAAGATTATGACGTGCTGAAGAAGAAGAAGAAGAACCTACTCCTTCACTCCCTTCATTGCGTAGAGAACTTGAAGGAGCAGGTTCTTCACCCCCTAGAGCTCGTCAAGAACTATTGCAACAAATAATTCAATCATTTTATAGAAGTACAGGACGAGAGCTACCAGAAGTAGTTGATCCTAGCGATTTTGAGGAAGAAAATAATCATTTGTATACAAGGACTACTACAGGAGACCGCGAAAGAGTTACTACAAAGCCAGACCCAACCAAGTTTTTGAGTAAGAGCACAATTAGACGAGACCTCCCAGCTGCTGACCAAGAACGATTAAATATTTCATCTCAGTTAAGGGCTGATGCTGTTAGACTTTTACAAAGCACAGTGCAAAAGTTGCCAACAGAATCTGAAATACAAAACATCTCTCTCCAAAATTTAAGTCGACAAGCAGATGAACTAATAGCAGAAATTGAAACGAGTTTATGTGAGGAGACAGCATTAAAAACAATTGATGATTCTCCATTGCCTGTGCGTGAAATTATGGGTCTAAATGCTGCTCTAAAGACTATAAGAGGTGAACTAGCAAACAATGTGGCAACATTTGGTGAACTGGATAGAGAAATAGAAGAAGAAAAAACATAAATTGGCCGATGCAGATGCTAACAATTTAGGGCAAGAGGAAATAGCTAGAATGCAGCAAAAAATACAAGATTTAATGCTAGAAAGATCTGCTAGATTACAATTGTTGTCTACTAATAGGGCACAGCTAGCATCACAAACAAACAGAATCAGAGAAACTATAAACAGAATACTTTATGACAACACTACATTAGTAGAAAGAATAAGGACTCTGTTCAGAGAACAGAGAATTACAACAGTTAGTATAATAACAGCCATTGGGTTTGTTATCTCTACACTCGTTTATGCATTAACTGGTAGTGCACCAACAGGAGTAGTGCCTCCAGCGCCTCCCCCAGAGCCAGGTAAAAGTTGGATTAAAAAACAATTACACCACCTGTCAAATTTATTTTAAAAGTTAGCTGCCAAAGCACTTGATGCTCTGCCTGGCATATTGGGTAGTGTTGTTAGCTGGGTTTTGTCTACTATAGGCAAAGTAGCTGGTTATATGGCTGACCATCTATGGACATTGGGGGCGTTGGCTGCTGGTTTAATTTTTAGTGAAATAAAGTATAGCCAACTCAGTAACAGTTAAAAACACAACAAGAGCTGTCTTTTCACTAGTGTGTCTGTCAGGGTGAGGTATATTAACAGGTGCTGGTGGGCTGCTTTCTGGCGGTGGGTTGCTTTCTATAACTGGCGGTGGTGGGTCGCTTTCTGGTTGTTCAGAGCTAGATTTTTTTTAAATGGATAGTGCAGGCCTTGTGTTAAACCTTTATTATGCCCTAAGTTTTGGTCATCTCCGGCTATGAGGATTTCATTATTATAATTCTGTATCATGCCAATTTGTAGTCTAAGGTCAGAGGGTAGCGTATATAATTCATGGCCTACAACAAAGTCAACCTTTGACCTAGCATGTGCAAGAACGTTTTGGTATCTTTCTATGCTGAAGGCAAACCAACGGCAGAGTTAATAGCATCTTCTAAATTAGCCAAATATTGTTTTCTTGCATCGAAGCCTGTAGATTGATCCACTATGCTAGACTTGGTCTGTGCTTGCGCTCATAATAGACACCAAACGTACGTTCGTATGGAGTCATTAAGTCTTTGCACTCCTGACATTGTCAGGCCTTTACTTTCATCTAAGATAAATGTTGTCCAGGCATTAGGGTGCATTTGTTCTATTGACCCCAATCTAACTGGTTTGTTTGGCATAAAAGAGGTGTGTCCAGGCCAGTAGTCAAAATTATATTCTCTGCGTTCACCCCACAAATACAGTGTACCCAACCCGTGATTACCGTCTGACTTTTGTCTAAAATCAGTTGAAACATTAATGTTAAATTCCTTGCAGATTTTTTCATATGCATTCATGTCCATTGGGTTGGTAAGTGGATCAAACGATTTATCGTTGGGGAGGGGTATTTGTAGTTCAGTTAGTATACGTCTATACTGGTAATAAACATGAAAATTATATACTGACCTCCCTAAGAGATTGGGGTGGTTTAAATGGTTTGTATATGAAACACCACAGCCAGTAGTTGAGCAGTAAATCGCAAAATTTAATTGATTTTGATAACAAACCATAGGATGGGTTGGCCATATTTTTGGTTTTAGATCATTTTTTATTGGGGGGGTTAAATATTTTTGTAGGGGGTTTACAAGTCTGACCTGGAAGCCAAATAATTCATCTACTGCAATGGTTAGTGTACTGAAGTTCAGTGATTTGGGGTTATAAAACGCCCCTACATTGTACTCAGCACTTTCGTTATTTTTAAAAGGTTCCATGTTTGATTATTTTTAGTTGTTTTTTAATTGTTTTTTTTTAAAAAGGATGCACATTTATATAACCAAACAAGACGAGCGTGTATTTTTAAAGTATCCACTTGATAATAGCCGTGGTCAGTATAGGGTTGCTCTCAAAGAACTTGGTTTTAAAGTTAAGTGGTTTAACATATCTGAAGAAGCTCAAAATAATTGGATTAATATTGATGACGAACATGGTAATCAAATACTTCACGCAAAAATTATAATAAACAAATTGTTATAAGCAATCAATAATAAACAAATTATAATAAACAAACGTATTGAACTGGGGGGTCAGTCCGCAAGCATAGCTTAGCGTGCTTAGATTTTTCTAACTGCTCTTTTATTTATTTTTTAGCTCATCTCTGTCCCTTATTATATAATTTTCACTTAAACATTCTTTAAAACTATCTTTGTCCTTAGTGTAAAATAATACAACCGATTTTAACTGCGATCTAAAGTCTTTTAAGACAGCATTGTATTTTTGAGTTAAGAGCCACACAGAAACTAAGGTGTGACGGCCACTAAAGGCTAGCTTTGATAGAGCTTTTCTTTTTTAACAATGTCTTGTTCAGCTGAACAAGTCATCAATAATAAACAGTGTTTCAGTTCCCTCAAATAGTCCATAGTAATGTTCTAAACAGTCGCTCAGTTTGTCGCTAGGATCAACTAAAAATATATTCTCGTCTGTCCAAATAAACTTCCTTTCTTTGTAAGACTTGTTGTGCTTAATGGTTGTGCAGAATATAACAATGTACTCGTAATGAAAACCTGTATAATGTTTGTAACAAATCAAGTACGAAGACAGTTTTCCCACACCCAGTAATCCCGCAGATAAGAGAACAGTGCGGATCTTTTGGCAGAAACTTCAAACTATCCACCCGTTTTTAATAGGTTATTTCTTCTGCATTTTAATAAGCCACGTCTTTTAGCCTGTTTTCTTCAATGTTTAACTGAGCATCACAAACCATAAAAACATGCATTTTTATTGGGGCGTTTCCGTCTGCTTTTTTGTGAATATTTATTTTTATACCATCTTGCCCTACCCTTTCTCCACTTCCAAACAATCTGTTGTCAAATGTGGATCTAAAATCCACCACAGCCCATATTTGGTTATTAGTAGTCTTCGAGTCTTACATCATAAAGGCGAAGTTTTTTACATACACGACCAACTGCAGATCCCTTTGCCTACCACCAGCGAACAACTTTCTTATTTCATCAAAGTGTTGGTGAGGTAAAAGTCCACGACCCGAATACAACTGATCAGACTTGCCATTTATTGCACAGTCAACCTTCTCAATTTTTGGATTATAAAACGCTTCGATTCTCTATGAAAGGAGTTGTTCCTTCAGTAAACAAGAACAAAATTCCTTTTAAAGACTTCAGAGACTGATTTAGATGTAAGTTCCAAAGAGTGTCTCACTTGTTTCTATTTTCTGTAATGGAGTGTATAACCCTTTCATAATAAATAACCGTTTTACTTTTATACCGGTTAAGATTGTTCTGACCAGTTCAGGGTTAGTAACAACATCAAACTCAAGAGAAATGTCGCTAACTGTGTATTTAGCTTCAGAGTCTTCAGACAGAACGACAGAATCGCTAGGATTAAATGTTAGTTCATACTTAAGTTTTTTCTTTTAGTACACCTTGGTAATATGGCATATGCGTCTTTAACAGCTCAAAATCTAGAGGGATGCAGAATCTGTTGCCAAATGCTTCTGCTACTGCCTCATCTTTAACATCATCCTTTGCATCCTCCACTTTAAGCCTGTGCTTGAGACCGTTTGGGCTTTGTATTCCCTGATAAACTTTCTCTTTTCTTTCTTTTTTAGGCAACCATAGATCAGAATAGAGGCAAAAATGTCTGCCTCGCTTAGTACAAAGACTTCTCTGCCCTCCAGTTTGATTGCTATATGTTTAACGATTGCCCTGCCCAAATTAGCAACAACAGTAGCATTAGGATCTGTCGATTTAATATCTATTTTGAATGATAGTTTAGCAGTGCCTGGCATTATAACATCGCCAGTGCCAAGATCAGGGAACTTGACTATTAAAGTTTGTTCAGGCTGAACTGTTGATGGGTATTTACACTAATTACAGTCTGCCTTATACCTTTTATGCCATACGGTTCCTTCTCTCTTCTAGATGGGTCGAGGTCACAAACCGTATGAGTTCATTTTTTATAAAACAAAAAAGAATATAAATAAAAATATGGATGAAGATGCTAGCCCGATTAATCCTGTTGATGAAGAAGAAAGAGATCTGCTAGGCCCTTCATTGAAGAAGATGAAACAGAATTAGCTCCTTCATTGCGCGAAGAACTTGAAAGAGCAGCAGAAGGTTCTTCAATCCCTTCATTAGAAGAAGCAGAAACACCCCCTTCAGTTAGCGCATCTCGTGCAGAACTATTAACAAATAGAATTAACTCATTCTACATAAGCTTAGGACTAGAGCCGCCAGAAGGCCATAGTCCTTTTGATTTTAAGATAGATAAAAGCAACCATCTGCATATAAGAACTAGCAGGGGAGATTTTGTAAGATTTACTACAAAGCCAGACCCAACTAAGTTTTTAAAACTAAACACAATTAGACAGAGGATTCCTGTTGCCGACCAAAGGCGATTAAACATTTTAAATTTAAGGCCTGAGGCTGTTAGTCTTTTACAGAACTTGGGGCAAGAGTTGCCAACACGATCTGAAATAGAAATGACCTCTTTTCAAGATTTAGGACCAAGAATAAATGATGCAGCAACAGAAATTGAGACGAGTTTTAATGAGGAAACAGTCGAAAAACATTAGAAACAATTGACGATTCTTCATTGCCTATGCGTGACCTCCTAGCTCTTAATGAACGCCTAAAGGCAATAAGAGGCGAACTAGAAAACAATTTAGCAAAACTTGGCGAGCTAGATAGATGAGATAGAAGAAGAAAAAAATAAGCTGGCTGATGCAGATGATAACAATTTAGGGCAAGAAGAAAAGGCTAGAATACAGCAGAAAATACAGGATTTAATGATAGAAAGGGCGGCTAGGTTAGAAACGCTGTCTACTAACAGAGCGCAGCTAGCAGCGCAAACAAGCAGAATCAGAGAAACTATAAACAGAATACTTTATGAAATACTACGCTAGCAGAAAGAATAAGGACACTGTTCAGAGAACAAGGGATTACAATAGTTAGCATATTAACGGCTGTTGGGTTTGCTATCTCTACACTCGTTTATGCTTTAACTGGCAGTGCACCAACAGGGCCAGTAGCTCATCCAACACCTCAGCCTGGTAAAAGTTGGATTAGAAAACAATTGCATCATCTAGCAAACTTATTAAAGAAGTTAGCAGCCAAAGCGCTTGATGCTCTGCCCGGCATAATAGGTAGTGTTGTTAGTTGGGTTTTGTCTACTATAGGCAAAGTTGCTGGTTATATGGCTGACCATCTATGGATGTAGAGTGCTAGCTGCTGGATTAATTTTTAGTGAAATAAAGTATGGCTAATCCAGTAAAAGTTAAAAATACAAGGCTGTCTTTTCACTAGTGTGACTGTCAGTGTGAGGTACATTAACAGGCGGTGTGCTTTCTGGTTCTGGACTGCTTTCTGGCTGTGGGGGCTTATAACTGGATCGCTTTCTTCAGAGCTAGGTACTTTTTTAAAAATGGATGGAGTAGGCCTTGTGTTTAAACCTTGATTGTGCCCTAAGTTTTGGTCGTCTCCAGCTATGAGGATTTCATTGTTATAATTCTGTATCAATGCCAATCTGTAGCCTTAGGTCAGAAGGCAGCATGTATAATCCATGACCCACAACAAAGTCAACCTTTGACCTAGCATGTGCAAGAACGTCTTGGTACCTTTGTATGCTGGCAGGCAAATCAACAGCCGAGTTAATAGCATCTTCTAAATTAGCTAGAAATTGTTTTCTAGCATCAAAGCCGGTAGATTGATCCACTATGCTAGACTTAGTCTGTGCTTGTGCTCTCTAATAGACACCAAACGTATGTCCGTATGGAGTCATTGAGTCTTTGCACTCCTGGCATTGTTAGGCCTTCACTTTCATCTAAGATAAATGTCGTCCAGGCATCAGGGTGTTTTTGTTCTATGGATTCCAATCGACTCGTTTGTCTGGTTGAAAAGAAGTGTGGCCAGGCCAGTAGTCATAATTATATTCTCTACGTTCGCCCCACAAATACAATGTGCCTAACCCATGATTGCGGTCTAACTTTTCTCTAAAATCAGTTGAGGTTTAATGTTAAATTCGTTGCAGATTCTTTCATATGCATTAGTGTCCATTAGGTTTTTAAATGGATTAAACGCGTTGTCGTTAGGGAGGGGCACTTGTAGTTCAGCTAGTATTCGTCTGTACTGGTAATAAACATGAAAGTTATATACTGACCTTACCAAGAGATTGGGGTGGTTTAAATGGTTTGCATATGAAACACCGCAGCCAGTAGTTGCGCAGTAAATGGCAAAATTTAACTGATTCTGGAAAAAAAGCCATAGGGTGGATGACCATGCTGATGGCACTCTGTCACTCTTTATTGGAGGATTTAAATATTTAGTTAGTGGATTTACAAGTCTGACTTGGAAGCCCTATGATCCATCTACTGCAATGGTTAAATTGCTGAAGTCCAAAGATTTGAGGTTATAAAACGCTCCTACATTGTAAGTGGCACTTTCGTTATATTTAAAAGGTTCCATTGTTAAATACTTTTTAAAATAGTTATAAAAAAGATGTACATCTATATAACCAAGCAAAACGAGCGTGTGTTCTTAACGCATCCAATTGTCAATTGGCGCGGGAGTTGTAGGATTGCCCTTAAAGAAATTGGCTTTAAAGTTATGTGGGTTAACATATCTGAAGGAGCTCAAATAACTGGATTAATGTTAATGACGAACAAGGCAATCAAATAACTCATGTGCAAATACCTGATGGTTACTACAACTTTTGTTTTTTAAAAGAAGTACTGAGCGAATTTGGTATATTGTTAAAAATTAACGAAGCAAACCTCAGAATTATTTACATTTTCCACTAGAAGAAAAAAAGAGTACACTTTTCCAAAAGGCCTAGCTAAAATCTTAGGCTTTCACAGTAGTGACAGAGCTTATAGATTTAGTACAAGAGAAGATGTTTATCAATTTGAAGGTAATAAACCTTCTGATTTTCTCGTGAACCCAATGTTGTATGTCCATTTACAACAGTTAAAAACAGATGCTAATTTGTTTGATGGCTATCCGTCTACAGTTCTAAAGGTTTTGCCATCAACTAGGGTGGGGTTTTGCGATTATCGATTAATCTCAGTTGGAAAAACAGTGAATTTAAAGAATTAATTAATGGGCCTATAAATTCATTGGATGCAAAAATAACTAACCAAAATGGAGAGCCAGTTGTTTGTTCTGATTTATTAATGGTGCTGGAAGTAGAGGAGCGTACTGTCAACCCTTAATTTTTATGCCCCTGGAGAGAATGTAAATATACGGGTTCACGATCACCCTATCTTATCTTGCACGTAAGCCCCCCATTTTAATGTACGATTACGTCAATTTTTGCTGTTTTTGCGTGTTAATTTTGTTTAGAAAACAGGTGTTAATTTGGGTAAAAAGTGACATGAGAAGGACGTGATTTGTATGTGAAAAGGGGGTTTTCGTGCAAAATAAGATGGGTGGTCGTGAACCCGTATATTTACATTCTCTCTTGATGGAGGCCGAAAGCTTCGCTTCGGCAAAAAAAAACTTTCCTGTGTGAAAAGGTAAAAGACTGTGTTTAATCATGTCATCACCCCAGGAGTTAAAACTACCTCTACGGCTCAAACGCGATTACGACCGGAGAGTCCTACAATCCTTCCGTGAGTTGGAAAAGGAAACACAACCATCTTCATTTTTCGTTGCACTGTAAACATCACAAAGTGCTTTTGACGAGCCTAAAGATCAAAACATCGTTGAAAGGAACAGCAGCAAACAAGATCATACAGAATGCAGAACATGCGCTGGAAAACCTTAGAATTGGGCAAATCAACGCGAAAATCAAGACGATCGAACAGCACATTGAAGAACTGACTGAGACTATGAGTTCACATGTACCAACAACGATACTGGACGAAGTACAGCAGTGGGTTCGGTTAGCCCAAAACACGGAATGGGATCGAGTGCGCACGCGCCAAAGAAGGAAATATGACAAATGGCAGCCAAAACAACGCCGAGAGAGAGAAGAATACGCCAATGGCCAAAGTGAGCGAACAGGAAACCAGAACGTAAAAACAGGTGGGTGGTCAATCTATCAGACCGTAAGCTTTCCAGGGATGAAAAATCGGTTCCAGAGAAAGGGCTAAATTACGCAATTACTCCCGACAAACTCCCGATTACGGATTTCATTACGACCATAGAAACAGCCTGCAAACAGATTGGCCCAAACTCCGAACAGGCAGCACACTTTTGGTCAGAATGCGTAAGCATCTTCAAACAGGCGAAACCCCCCAAACCAAACCTCTCTGAAAAAGAACGACATGCTCTCAAGGACCTAAAAGCAGACGAGTCCATCATGGTACTCCCAGCAGACAAAGGAAGAGCCACTGTGATTGTACCGAAAGAGATGTACAAAGAAAAGGCCAAACAACGTTTGGATGACAGAAACACCTACCAGCCCTTTGAAGAAGACCCCCACCACAGGTACATGGCAAACTGGTGCAAAGCCTAAAGAAATGGGAAAAAAATAGAAGACTTGACCTCAGCAGTACGATTGTACCCTCTACTGCGACGTCCCCTAGATTTATGGCTCCAAGTGCACAACAGAGAGGCCATCCACCCACTGTGGCTCCCAAGGTTACAAAAGAGAGGGTCCCACTCCCCCATGTGGCTCCAGAGCTCTATTACTAACGAGACTGCCAGTTCCTACCGCTCTACCTCTGGGGGAGGACACAACATAGAAATGCATGGTTCCAAACCAATAGTTTTATGCTGTATGACGGACATAACACTGGTTGTTCGATGTGCGCCCTCTTCTCATGTCCCTGTAGGATGGACATAATCAACGAGACTGGAGACGACACCAGCCATGGGAAGCACCTACTCTCACCTGCACTGATGTGACCATTAGTTCTCTTTATGCTCCCTCATCTCTCTCTCGTTATCCTCTATTTCTCTCTCTTGTATGTCACCTATTTCTCTTCTACTGTATGTGTAGAAATAATTTTTTCTCTGTCTGTTTGGTACCCTATGTTTTAACTTCCCTGTATGATGGCTCCATATTTTTCTGTCTACTGTATGATGGCACCACATTTCTCTGTCTATGTATGAGGGCGCCATATTTCTCTGTTATGATGGCACCATATTTCTCTGTATAATGGACCATATTTCTCTGTCTACTGTTGGATGGCACCATATTTTTCTATTGTATGATTGCACCCATATTTCTCTGTATGTATGGTACACCTATTTCTCTGTATGTGGGCACCTATTTCTCTGTCTACTGTATGATGGCACCCTATTTCTCTGTATGATGGCACCCTATTTCTCTGTCTACTGTATGATGGCACCATATTTCTCTGTCTACTGTATGATGGCACCATATTTCTCTGTTGTGGCACCATTTCCTCTGTATGATGGCACCATATTTCTCGGTCTACAGTATGATGGCACCATATTTCTCTGTCTACTGTATGATGGCACCATATTTCTCTTTTATGTATGGCACCCATATTTCTCTGTCTACTGTATGATGGCACCATATTTTTCTGTCTACTGTATGATGGCACCATATTTCTCTGTATGGATGGCACCCTATGTCTCTGTCTACTGTATGATGGCACCATATTTCTCTGCTCTGTATGGCACCCTATTTCTCTGTTACTGTATGCGGCACCATATTTCTCTGTCTACTGTATGATGGCACCATATTCTCTTTACTGTATGGTGGCACCATATTTCTCTGTCTACTGTATGGGCACCATATTTCTCTGTCTACTGTATGATGACACCATATTTCCTGTATGATGGCACCAATTTCTCTGTCTACTGTATGATGGCACCCTATTTCTCTGCTACTGTATGGCACCATATTCTCTGTCTACTGTATGATGGCACCATATTTCTCTTTCTACTGTATGATGGCACCATATTTCTCTGTCTACTGTATGATGGCACCATATTTCTCTGTCTACTGTATGTGACACCATATTTTTTCTACTGTATGATGGCACCATATTTCTCTGTCTACTGTATGATGGCACCAATTTCTCTGTATGATGGCACCATATTTCTCTGTCTACTGATGGTGGCACCATATTTCTCTGTCTCCTGTATGATGACACCATATTTCTCTGTATGATGGCACATATTTCTCTGTAGTAGATGACACCATATTTCTCTGTATGATGGCACCATATTTCTCTGTCTACTGTATGATGGCACCATATTCTCTTTCTACTGTATGTGGCACCATATTTCTCTGTATGATGCACCCATATTTCTCTGTCTACTGTATGATGCACCATATTTCCACTGTATGATGGCACCATATTTCTCTGTCTACTGTATGTGGACCATATTTCTCTGTCTACTGTATATGGCACCATATTTCTCTTTCTACTGTATGATGGCACCATATTTCTACTGTATGATGACACCATATTTCTCTGTATGATGGCACCATATTTCTTTCTACTGTATGATGGCACCATATTTCTCTGTGTGATGGCACCCATATCTCTGTCTACTGCATGTACACCATATTTCTCTGTCTACTGTATGATAGCACCATATTTCTCTGTCTACTGTATGATGGCACCATATTTCTCTTCTACTGTATGATGGCAACCATATTTTCTCTGTCTACTGTATGATGACACCATATTTCTCTTTCTACTGTATGATGGCACCATATTTCTCTGTATGATGACACATATTTCTCTGTATGATGGCACCATATTTCTTTTCTACTGTATGATGGCACCATATTTCTCTGTATGATGGTACCATATTTCTCTGTCTACTGTATATGGCACCATATTTCTCTTTCTACTGTATGGTGGCACATATTTCTCTGTATGATGGCACCCAATTCTCTCTCTGTATGATGGCACATATTTCTCTTTCTACTGTATGATGGCACCATATTTCTCTGTATGATGGCACCCTATTTCTCTGTCTACTGTATTGAGCAACATATTTCTCTGTCTACTGTATGATGCACCATATTTCTCTGTCTACTGTATGAGGGTCACCATATTTACTCTTCTACTGTATGATGGCACCATATTTCTCTGTCTACTGTATGATGACACCATATTTCTCTGTCTACTGTATGATGGCACCATATTTCTCCTGTATGATGACACCATATTTCTCTGTATGATGGCACCATATTTTCTTCTACTGTATGATGGCACATATTTCTCGTATGAGCACCATATTTCTCTGTCTACTGTATGATGCACATTTCCTTTCTACTGTATGTGCACTATTTTCTGTATGATGGCACCCTATTTCTCTGTCTACTGTATGGTGGCACCATATTTCTCTGTCTACTGTATGGATGGCACCATATTTCTCTGTTACTAGTATGATGATAGACACCATATTTCTCTGTATGATGGCACCATATTTCTCTTCTACTGTATGATGGCACCATATTTCCCTTTTATGATGATGCACCTTAATTTCTCTTCTACTGTATGATGGCACCATATTTCTCTGTCTACTGTATGGTGGCACCATATTTCTCTGTATGTATGTGACACCATATTTCTCTGTTATGATGGCTCCCTATTTCTCTTTCTACTGTATGATGGCACCATATTTTGCTTCCTGTATGTGGCACCATATTTCTCTGTCTACTGTATGATGACACCATATTTCTTTTCTACTGCATGGTGGCACCATATTTCTCTGTATGATGGCACCATATTTCTCTGTCTACTGTATGATGGCTCCATATTTCTCTTCTACTGCATGATGGCACCATATTTGCTTTCACTGTATGATGGCACCATATTTCTGTGTCTACTGTATGATGGCACATATTTCTCTACTGTTCACCTACTGTATGATGGCACCATATTTCTCTGTCTACTGTAGGGATGGCACCATATTTCTCTCTACTGCATGGTGGCACCATAGTTCTCTGTATGATGGCACCATATTTCTCTGTCTACTGTATGATGGCACCATATTCTCTGTCTACTGTATGATGGCACCATATTTCTCTGTCTACTGTATGATGGCACCATATTTCCTCTGTCTCCCCTGTATGATGGCACCATATTTCTCTGTTATGTGTGGCACCCATATTTCTCTGTCTACTGTATGATGGCACCATATTTCTCTGTTAGTATGATGGCACCATATCTTTCTACTGTATGATGGCCCATATTTCTCTGTATGATGGCACCCTATTTCTCTGTCTACTGTATGATGACACCATATTTCTCTGTATGATGGCACCCTTTTATTATTTCTCTGTATGATGGCGCCCTATTTCTCTGTCTACTGTATGATGACACCATATTTCTCTGTATGATGGCACCATATTTCTTCACTGTATGATGGCACCCAATTTCTGTGTATGATGGCACCCTATTTCTCTGTATGATGCGCCCTATTCTCTGTCTACTGTATGATGACACCATATTTCTCTGTATGATGGCACCCTATTTCTCTGTATGATCGCGCCCTATTTCTCTGTCTACTGTATGATGACACCATATTTCTCTGTATGATGGCACCCTATTTCTCTGTCTACTGTATGATGGGCCATATTTCCCTGTATGATGGCACCATATTTCTCTGTCTACTGTATAATGGCACCATATTTCTCTGTCTACTGTATGATGGCACCATATTTCTATGTCTACTGTATGATGGGTCCATATTTCTCTGTATGATGCACCATATTTCTCTGTATGATGACACCATATTTCTCTGTATGATGGTACCATATTTCTCTGTCTACTGTATGATGACACCATATTTCTGTGTATGATGGCACCATATTTCTCTGTCTACTGTATGATGGCACCATATTTCCCTGTATGATGGCACCATATTTCTCTGTCTACTGTATGATGGCACCATATTTCTCTGTCTACTGTATGATGGCACCATATTTCTCTGTCTACTGTATGATGGGTCCATATTTCTCTGCATGATGGCACCATATTTCTCTGTCTTCTGTATGATAGCACCATATTTCTCTGTCTACTGTATGATAGCACCATATTTCTCTGTCTACTGTATGATGGCACCATATTTCTCTGTCTACTGTATGATAGCACCATATTTTTCTGTATGATGGCACCATGTTTCTCAGTATGATGGCACCATTTTCGCTGTATAAAGGCACCACATTTCTCTGTCTACTGTATGATGACACCATATTTCTCTGTCTACTGTATGATGGCACCACATTCTCTTGTTTACTATATGATGGCACCGTATTTCTCTGTCTACTGTATGATGGCACCATATTTCTCTGTATGATGGCACTATATTTCTCTGTATGATGGCACCATATTTCTCTGTCTACTGTATGATAGCACCATATTTTTCTGTATGATGGCACCATGTTTCTCAGTATGATGGCACCATATTTCTTGTATGATGGCACCATATTTCTCTGTATGAGGGCACAACATTTCTCTGTCTACTGTATGATGGCACCCTATTTGTCTGTCTACTGTATGATGGCACCATATTTCTCTGTATGATGGCACCATATTTCTCTGTCTACTGTATGATGGCACCATATTTCTCTGTCTACTGTATGATGGCACCATATTTCTCTGTATGATGGCACCATATGTCTCTGTCTACTGTATGATGGCACCATATTTCTCTGTCTACTGTATGATGGCACCATATTTCTCTGTCTACTGTATGGTGGCACCATATTTCTCTGTATGATGGCACCATATTTCTCTGTCTACTGTATGATGGCACCATATTTCTCTGTCTACTGAATGATGGCACCATATTTCTCTGTCTACTGTATGATGGCACCATATTTCTCTGTCTACTGTATGATGACACCATATTTCTCTGTATGGTGGCCCGGCACCATATTTCTCTGTCTACTGTATGATGGCACCATATTTCTGTGTATGATGGCACCATATTTCTCTGCCTACTGAATGATTGCACCATATTTCTGTGTATGATGGCACCATGTATATCTGTATGATAGCATCATATTTCTCTGTCTACTGTAAAAATAGCACCATCTCTCTCTCTGTCTCTCTGTCTCTCTCTCTCTCTCTCTCTCTCTCTCTCTCTGTCTGTCTCTCTGTCTGTCTCTCTCTCTCTCTCTCTCTCTCTCTCTCTCTCTCTCTCTCTCTCTCTCTCTCCTCTCTCTCTCTGGTGACTTCCCTTGTCTGGTTACCAGCAAGACGAACTTTTCACAGCTCCGATAGAATTTTCATCGTCTTCACAAGAAAGCGTTACAATGCCAGTTGAAGGTGTTCCATCGAATGTAGGAAGAGTGGTGAACGTCGCGCAGCGTGATAGGCTATGGCATTGTCGTCACATGAAATCAACGGCAGGGATAATCAGACTGTTGTGATCCGTCGGTTGACAACAATACCTGTTCATTCCACTGTTACGCGATCTCCAGCCCACAAAGCGTTGTTCAGGAGAACCTTTTCGTCACAGGTCAACAGGGACGGAGGAAAAGGGCCGAGGAACAAACGGAAACAAAAGGCGAGTGAGGCGGTATCTTCCCCGTCCGGTCTGTTCTTACCGACCCCTCTTTGTTTAATATACAATGACGACAGCAGCGACAACAACAATGAAGATTCCTGTGCTCACACTTGTCAGTATTCACACCAGCCCGCTTCCTCTGTACCTCTGCCGGCACGGAGCTCGCTGCCCCACGATGGAACACTGCACATCGACATGACGCCGTGCAACACTGACAGTGAGTCAGTGACAGTCCTTCCCGGCCTAGACTTGCCATCTGACACTAAGGTGACAAGCTGTGTGGTGGTGAAGATGATGCTGACTCTGTGCTGATACTGACGGTGACAAGCTGTGTGGTGGTGAAGATGATGCTACCTCTGTGCTGACACTGACGGTGACAAGCTGTGTGTGGTGAAGATGATGCTACCTCTGTGCTGACACTGACGGTGACAAGCTGTGTGGTCGTGAAGATGATGCTGACTCTGTGCTGACACTGACGGTGACATGCTGTGTGGTGGTGAAGATGATGCTACCTCTGTGCTGACACTGACGGTGACAAGCTGTGTGGTGGTGAAGATGATGCTGACTCTGTGCTGACACTGACGGTGACATGCTGTGTGGTGGTGAAGATGATGCTAACTCTGTGCTGACACTGACGGTGACAAGCTGTGTGGTGGTGAAGATGATGCTACCTCTGTGCTGACACTGACGGTGACAAGCTGTGTGGTGGTGAAGATGATGTTAACTCTGTGCTGACACTGACGGTGACACGCTGTGTGGTGGTGAAGATGATGCTAACTCTGTGCAGTTTACAATTATGATTCGTCCGTGACGAAATCTATGCGACAAGAAATTAAGATATGTGTTGCAGTAGCAAATCCGTGTGATACAGACACTGGAAGTGATTGTGCAGGTGTCACTACTGTTGAAGCACAGACACCACATGCAGACATGACAATCACAGACATAATGGCGTATTTGGAAGAAACGGCAAGGAACATGAGTGATCGCCTGTCAGAATTGAAGGAAGAGGTGACAGGCTGCGCTACATGCAGCAAAGGGGTTGAAAACCAAAATCCTGACAATCATTCGTGACTATTGCACTGTTGTCACTGCTGATAAACATCGGGAAAATCCGATTGACAGTCACATGTGTTCTCATTGTATTTAAATTGTGTATTCAATTTCGAGATCTGGAATCCAATCCCGATGTATTGTATTGGTGATGTTTCTTTCTCGTCTTTGTGTATGTACAGTCCCCCACCCTCCGTCTCCCAACCTTCTGAATGGGCTTTGCAATGCTTATCACAACAAACCATCATTTATTCATTCATTCTCTCTCTCTCTCTCTCCTCTCTCTCTCTCTCTCTCTCTCTCTCTCTCTCTCTCTCTCTCTCTCTCTCTGTCCTCTCTCTCTCTCTCTCCTCCCACATCCCACTGCACCCTTCCTCCCACTTCTCACCCAGACTCCCCCCTTCCCTGCCCCCTCCTACACCCTCTTCACTCTACTGTTCTCCTTTTTTTCTTTCTTTTTCTGTCTTCTGAACAACTCCTGCACTCTTTTGTGTTTTGAAATGCAAATTGCAACATACACAGACAAATGCACTGACTTCGGCTGTGTTAAGCAGAGAAGGCGTTCCACATTACATTGGTCTAAGACACTAGTCTTACAGTCGACAAACACACCGATCATAAATTGTCCCATGTGGGAACAATGACGACGCTTTTGCCTCCTGTCACAAAAATCATGTCTGAAAGAGGACAGGTTTGGAAAGCATTGAGAAAAATAACATCTGAAACAAAGGTAGCCTATATCATGAATATGGAAATAACCATATGTGACAGTAGTCGCCAGCAAGTTATGGCAGCTGTCTCTCTAATGTAAATAATTATTGATTTTTAGGTATAAGTCTGAAGTGCCGGAAGGGAGACAACTGACAGTGCAGTGGCTTTACTGTGCTCCATTAACCATCCACAAACGGCGTGTAATATCAGTTTGAGCAGGTTATTGTGATACAGATGGAGAGACTCTTTCGCGTCATCTTTTTTTTTCACTTGGGTGTACTTACAAGAATTTACAGTGTTTCAAACTGACTTATCATCATAAAATAGTAACGTTTTAGGGGGTATTCCAAGTTACACAAAAGAAGAAATGTTAGTTTCTGCGTCCTGAATACACTCTTTCTAGCCTGTACCTGTGCAGCTATGTTCCTAAAAATGCCAGTGAAAACGTGTTGGCATGTACTTCAACAGCCTGTGCCATTTGAACGCAGGTAAAAATTGCACATGGACTGAAATTGAAATGGATTGTATTTTTTTGATGGGGCCGTTATTTCTTTTTTAAAAAAGTCAGAGAAAAGTTGTGTACAGTCTGCACAGCACAATGTAATGCGTCAAGGCCTTGCTTAATGAGTCAAGTACTTTTAGACTGGTGCAGTTAGATTGCTTTGCGAAATTTTAATGTCTGTGAAAGTTGACTCTCCTCGTTGTCTTTCCTCTGGCCATCAAGGTACAAGAAAGGGGGTTCCAAACACACAAATTAAAATCAAAGGAATGGAGCTGATTGGCGGAGACCACTTTGTGCAAAAATAGATAACGGGTGAGTGCAGAGGCCTGAAATGTTACGTCAGATTAGGGGAAGATCATGTGTTTGAAGATTGTGAGTGATGTCATCGGAAGACATAAAAAAAAATCAAGCGATGTGATCAGTGGGGGTTGCGCTTTTGACCAGTTATCAGTTTAATATCAAATGCTGACTCAAGTTTACCCTTGGCCTCAAACCTCGTACATGGAGTGCTCAGTGATGTGGTGCAAAGTCCTACTTGAGGCGTGTGACCAGCGCTCTTTGGGCGACGTTTGCACTTTAAACGTTCACGTCTTGAAGACTGTGCGGTGTGCTAATGTTACGTCTGGTAGTTTACACATTTCTAACGAGGCTGGCATGTGTTGCGAGAGAGAGAGAGAGAGAGAGAGAGAGAGAGAGAGAGAGAGAGAGAGAGAGAGAGAGAGAGAAAAAGAGAGAGAGACAGACAGACAGACAGACAGACAGACAGACAGAGACAGAGAGAGAGAGACAGACAGACAGACAGACAGACAAAGATGGTAGTTATTAAGGGAAAGTATTAAGCACAAAGTCAGTGGAGGGGGGGGGGGGGGAGGGGGGGTTCAATCAAACCCTAAAAATTTGTTGTTGTTTTTTTAAATCTGCAAATGCATGAAAGAAAATATCGGACAGAACTACATATCAACATATATTCAACGATGAATACATGACAGTTCAAAATGATAAATGCAATAAATATTGCGAGGGAGAGAGTACGGGAGGGTTGGAGGAAGGGGCAGGGGGTGGATAACGAAGAGAGAGAGAGAGAGAGAGAGAGAGAGAGAGAGAGAGAGAGAGAGAGAGAGACAGAGAGACACAGAGAGAGTAAGACAGAGAGAGAGGGAAGTGGAGAAACAGTTTTAATAGACAGTCTCTGACACAGAGAGAGAGAGAGAGAGAGAGAGAGAGAGAGAGAGAGAGAGAGAGAGAGAGACAGAGAGAGAGAGAGAGAGAGAGAGAGAGAGACGCTTCAGATGGTTCAGTAACTTTTTTTTTATGACAATGGCCTATAATACATAGCATTTTTGTGAAGGGGGCTAAGATTGATACTTGCAGCTCCGAGATATATATATATATATATATAATATATATATATATATATATATATATATATATAATATATATATATATATAATTGAATATTTCTTGCAGTCATTGCAACACCAAGCAGCTCCGTAAGTTGCTGGAATGGTGCTCAGTACTTGTCCTTGGAATTTATTAGTTTTTTGTAATTTAGTCCCTTGCGGATTCATTCCAAGAACTGGCCCTCAGCGCTTGTGTCTTAAGAGGTTTTCTTTTTATATTTTCTACTTTTCACAAAAAAATGTAGCTTGTTTTGTTCTTTCATGATTTTCTTTTGCGTCTTAGGTGGCACCTTTGGTTGGTTTTTTGAAAACTCAACAAACATACTACGGTATTGCACACCAGCCTTTTCTGGGATAGCATTCTTCTTAAAACCGAAAAGGCAGAGGAGTCAAATTACCACTTTCCGCGGTCACTGAGGAGAAACAACCAAGTTTCGAAATATCGGTATATGACCAGGAGTTATGTGTTAGTGAGTTTCTTCCCTATTGGAGATTATAAGCTTGCTGAAGGCTCATTTTGAGAAGCATTTATGTTATTTTTCCCATCCACCCACTTGAGCACATACTGTTAGTTAGGCAGTATTAACTACCACTGCAGATATGAATGCTTATCTCCCCCTATTTCTTCAGTCTAAGACATAAGAGCAAGCTTTGTTTATAATTCAATATATATATATATATATTTATGTGTGTTTCTTTTTTCGTTCTTTCCTTCTCTTGCTCTATATTCCCCTTGGGAGGTCGACGCACATATTTATGTACTGTGTAGGACATTTAAAAAGAAACTAGTTGTCGTGTGTTGATTTTGTTGTTGTTGTTTTTTTGTCTTTGGAATTGAATGATTGAGTGGAAACCTTATCAAGGTGCAGCTTTTCCTGCTGAATATAACTATGCAGTAGTCTCTGCACAGTGACAAACTTTCTTCCTCAAAGGACCAATACGAAAAAATACAGGTGACATTCTGCAACAGCTGCTGGTTGAACAATCAACAACAATGACTCTATGATCCGTGGCATAGCTAGGTAGGTCTCCTTTTAGAATTCACATTGCACGCCTAGTCTTTTATAATTGCAATGATTGCAAACATATTCTACATGCACGCACACACACACGTTTTCTTTGGTTGTGTCTGAAAATTCACTTTCCACCAAATGTTGTCAAGCAAACATATTCATTTCTTGGAAACAAACAAACACAGAATACAACAGATTAGACTTTTGTGTTAGTATCCAGTAGATTTATTTATAACTGGATAAAAAAAGTCTTACTCTCAAAAGAGCTCTTTTTACAGGTATTGTGAGTTCACATGTCTTCACCGTTCAGCTGGAAAGATTTACAAACACTCCAAAATGAGAACGACTATGTTAACTCTCTGATGTTGCAGTCAACGAATCTTATTTAAAAGAGGACTACACCTAACTTGTTATAAGAAACGACATAATTGTTAATGTGCAGAAACACCCATGTATAACAGTCGTAAATATTAATTCAATTCAAGACATTTGTAAGTGGTGATACCTTTCAGAGATTATTTCCAAAATATGCACACATTTCAGAAGAGAGTATGTTGTGTCCTTATCACTGTTGCAATATTGTCTATCAATCTCTTTGCGTTTTCGTGAGAATTAACCAAGGCAAGTCACGCAAACGCTCGCGTTCTCTCTCTCTCTCTCTCTCTCTCTCTCTCTCTCTCTCTCTCTCTCTCTCTCTCTCTCTCTCTCTCTCTCCTCTCTCTCTCTCTCTCTCTCTCTCTCTCTCTCTCTCTCTCTCTCTCTCTCTCATACCCATACTCTTTAATGAAGCACGTGCAGTAGATCAATACTACACAGCTGCGCGTATGTTATACATCAATAAATCACCGTTCCAAATGCCTAGGAGACCAAAACGCTAATGTCAACTCACAATTTATGAGTTTCTCTCTCTTTGGTAATGACAATAAAATATCAAAGTGTCGAAAAAGTCTGTCTCTCTCTCTCTCTCTCTCTCTCTCTCTCTCTCTCTCTCTCCTCTCTCTCCTCTCTCTCTCTCTCTCTCTCTCTCTCTCTCTCTCTCTTCTCTGTGTGTGTGTGTGTGTGTGTGTGTGTGTGTGTGTGCGTGCGTGCGTGCGTGTGTGTGTTGCGTGTGTGTGTGTGTGTGTGTGTGTGTGTGTGTGTGTGTGTGTGTGTGTGTGTGTGTGTGTGCGTGTGTTGTGGTGTGGTGTGTGTGTGTGTGTGTGTGTGTGTGTGTGTGTGTGGTGCTTGTGTATGTGTGTGTGTGTGCGTGCGTGCGTGCGTGCGTGCGTGCGTGCGTGTGTGTGTGTGTGTGGTGTGTGTGTGTGTGTGTGTGTGTGTGTGTGTGTGTGTGTGTGTGTGTGTGTTCGCGTGTGCGCTCGCGCGTGTGCTTGTGCATGTGTACGTATGTGTGAATGTGTGTGTGAGTATGTATGTGTGTGTGTGTGCGCGTGATTGCGTGCGTGCGTGCGTGCGTGCGTGCGTGCGTGCGTGTGTGTGTGTGTGTGTGTGTGTGTGTGTGTGTGTGTGTGTGTGTGTGTGTGTGTGTGTGTGTGTGTGTGTGTGTGTGTGCGTGCGCGCGCATGTATGTTTGTGAGTGTGTTAATTTTGTTCCTTTTCTTTGAATGGGAAATGTTGAGATTCTGTTCATGATGTTTTCTTAAATGGCAGTACAACCACGGTTCATCAGACAATAAACTGGTTTCAGAAATTCATGTTTGCTGTTCCTTTTACTTCCCAACCAGACGTTCTTTGTTTTCCCATTGTTAAGTTTAAGCCCTGATATCTTTTCAAACTCTAACAGAATTTTGAATATAGTTGTCATGTGACGTAGCTTCACATGGCGACATGTGACGTTCCGTCGCGTATGCCCTTATTTACTGTAAAGCATTTCCCTAGGTAGGGAAAAGGAAAGGTAAAAGAAAGGACAATTTATGTGGCCTGACCAGTGTGATCGGTGTCGCTGGTGGCTATAGACGTAGAGTGATTATTGGTTGAATCGCTCGGGAAAATGGACGGACGTTGTCCATTGGTCAAATAACCAAGGGCTGGTAATGCGTAGAGTTAGATGAGTACTCACTGAATATGTACTCAGAAAGAGCGCAGGAAGGAAAAATAAAGTATAGGAAGGAGATGGCTTGGGGGCACTGACCAGACAGGTTGTTTGGAATTGCAGAACGAGTTTCACCTGTAATCTACATTACCAGGTGAGGTATAGACAGATGGGGAGAGAAGAGAGAGAGAGTTAAGAAAAGGGAAAAAAAGGGAAAATAATTTATCATTATTCAGATTTTGAAATAGATTACTTACACGGACTTCATTCGTGTTTCAGCCCTTCCCGGTGCTGTGGCAGCACCAGTAATGGAATAGGCGACTGTGGCAGTCGCACACGTATTTGGCCTCCAGTGCTGTGGCAGCACCTAATTGTCTCCAGAGTTGGAGAACCTAGCTGAAGAGGACAACGACTGCGGCAGTCGTGAGAGAACTTTGAAAGCGTTTGTCATGTTGACCCACTATGATTTTTGATTGTCCCCTTGGGTCGGAACTCAGATATTGTCTCTGTATTTTAAGCCATCTTCGATTCTTTTTTGGAAAATGTATAAATTGTTTCTCCAGTGAGGAGGAGAAACCGGTAAAAGATGTACTTGTGAATTAGTATGTATAATGAGATGAAATTTAGTCCCAGCTAGTGGATCTGTGGAATGATTGTACCTCCACTGGAGAGGAGGAATAGAAAATAATTCTTAGAAAACAAACCTGTTGTGTATGCTGGTAAAGTTGATTATCGTTTAGTAAATTATTCCCGGAGAGGAGGGGGAGAAGAAGAGTTATTGTAGTGCGCCTTCTGGTTGTTTGGAGCGACTGCGTGTGCACGGAGTGAATGCTGAGCTGAGTGTGTGCATGCATTTGTGCTCAGTGTGACAGTGGTGACCCCGACTTAGGACTAGGGTTTTTTAATAACCCCCCCCCCCCCCCGGAAAAAATTAAGGGAGGAAAGAAAGTATTATTGATTGTTTGATTATTGTTTGCAGTTTTTATTTTTCATTTGTTTTTGTATGAGTGTTTTCAGGTGTTTGAGATTTCTTTTGGTTGCTCTACTCTATTAAGGTTTTTTTGTTGTTGTTTGTTTTGGTAGGATTTCCTTTTGACCCTTTCCCCCCTCCTCTTGCTCGTACCTGGCAGCAAGGGGGCAGGGCGTTGAGGAGTCGCTCTCCTTCCCGTAGAGCATAAGAATTTGTTTTGTCCCCTTCCCCAGCACTGATAGCCCCAACCTCTTCCTGCTCTGATTTAGCAGGGGGGCATGGCGTTGGGGAGCCAATAGTCCCTCCCTCTCTCATTAATATTTATTTCTTTCCCTTTTCTATCGTTTCATTTTGATTTTCCCCTTATCCCTCTGAGTGTGGGATCGACTTCACCTCCATCACTCAACTAGTGTAGGTGGTGGAGTTGATTACCGCTCATTCCAAATAAACATCTTTTTCTTCACTATTTTTTGGGTTTTTTGTTTTGTTTATTGCATTGTATTGTAATTATGTTGTGTGTATTATTATTTGAATACTTGCCCGTCTCCAGCTTTACGGGAGACAGTTGCCATTGGGGTGCTGTCTGAGGGTCTCTTTCGCTTTTTCTGATTTCCCTATCTGTATTGGACCTGTCTATTCTTTCATTTCCTTTTCACCCCTTTACAAAAACTCTCCAAACTTTCTCTTCAATAGGCGCCTATCTAGCTTCTTTTTATCACTGTCATTTTTAGGTAGGATTTCCGTTAGTGTACGTTTTCTCCCCCTCTGTTTAATTGTTCGTTGATTCAGTTGCTTTGTAACTTTATATTCACTTATTGTTTAAGGCGAATCATTTTTTTTGTGAACTCATCTACTTTGCTTTACCAAGAAACTAAGTAAGAAAGCAACAACTACAATAAGAACAGTTAAGAACATAAACATTATAAAGAATTTATTTCGGGGAAAAAAACTTTATATTTTGTCTGTTTCTTTTCATTGGGAAAAAAGAGTTATTAGTATTGGATTTCATTTTTTTAGCTGTTTTTTTCCCCTTTAGGAAATAATATTGGTGAAAATCTCTTTTGGAAAGATCACATTGTCAATTCTTATTAGTGCTTCTCTTTTGTAAGCCTTTATTACTTTCCTGTTTATTCCGGCATTTAAATTCTTTATTTGTACATACTGTAACGACCTTCTTTTGGAAACGTATATAACATCACATATGGCCTTATTTTAGTCCTATTTAGTCATTGTTTCTGGTTTGTTTGTGGTAACTATTCATGATGGTAAATTTTGATGAAACATGTACGACAGGCCGAGCGTTTAGGCTTTGAAGGTGATAAATTAGCAAACTACGTCCAACAATGTATGGACAGGGCAGACAGGAGAGAGAGAGAGAGAGAGAGAGAGAGAGAGAGAGAGAGAGAGAGAGAGGAGAGAGAGAGAGAGAGAGAGAGAGAGAGAGAGAGAGAGGAAAAACAGAAACAACTAAAAGAAAAAGATAAAGAACAACAAGAAAATCTAAAAAGAATTAGAGTTTGAAGAAAAAAAAAACTACAGAAAGAGATGGAAGAAATGTTTTTTAAAAATTAGAGTTTGAGGAACAAAAACTACAGACAGAGAGAGAGGGGGTTCAAAGAAAACTAGATATAGAGGATAAGGATAAGGAACGGCAATTTAAACTGAGACAACTTGAATTAGAGACTGATGCGGAAATTAAAAATTACAGGCATCGAGAGAACTTCCACCACCTCCACCGGTCGGTTCCGCAAGTACTTTTCATCCGAAGTCAACATACATTCCGAAGTTGCCGCCGTTCGAAGAAAAAAACCGACGACATTGACAGTTTTCTTTTTCGGTTCGAGAACCACGCTACATCTTGTGGTTGGCCAAAGGAGAAATGGACATTGTTTATCGCGTCGCTGTTCAAGGGAAGCGCTTTGGCACTATACCACACACTCACGGAAAGAGGTTCACTTGGGACCAATTAAAAGAAGAACTCTTAAAAAAGTTTCAGTGTTCAGCTGACTGTTTTCGTGAGCGTTTCCGATCAGTTCGTCCTGACAAGGGAGAATCATTTCGTCTTTTTTTTTAACAAGAATGAGTCACTGTTTAGACAGATGGATAGAGTTAACAAAGACGAATAAGACTTTCGAATCACTGCGAGATTTGCTACTTCGAAAACAACTTTTTCAGAGCGTCAGCAATGATTTGGCCACTTTCCTTAAAGAAAGACAGTTCGATAATGTTCACGAAATGTGTCAGGATGGCGGATCAGTACTGTATTGCTCATCGGATAAAGGTGTTGCCCGCAAGGGGGATTCGTCCCCTTTTTGAGTCTCACGCGGCACTTCAAATACATTCTGGACAAGGAAACTATAAAAGAGGAAAACGCGCTTCATTTCAAGGTCCTCACGGTTACACGTCTTTTGGCAACAGACAAAGACCTTTCCGCGGTCAGGGCCATGTCGGTTCTGGCGATTTCCGTCAGTACCAATACTCACCACCGGAAAGACCTTTTCCTTTCCGAGGGCGTGGTGAACAACAACCGCGCAGACCCTTTGCCATTTTTGTGAGGGCAAATTCCATTTAAAACGGGACTGTCCTTTCAAAGGAAGTGGAACAAAGACTGGGTTTGTTTCCACTGGATGTGAAGAAGGTCTTGTTTTGGCGCCAGATCAGTCCATTGATGGTCTTTTTTTGGAGGATTGTGCCATTAATGGTTTACAAGGTTCTGTTTTGCAAGATACAGGTTGCACCACAGTGGTGTAAGGAAATCTTTTGTTTTACCAGACCAATATCTTGACAGTGTTCAGAGATGCAGATCGTTTGGTGGAAAAATTGAAACTTTTCCACTTGCAAAAATTTCCGTCGATACACCATACTACTCGGGTCGCTTACCGCCTGTGTTATTGAGAATCCAGTTTACGATTTGATTTTGGGAAATCTACCAAGTGTCGCGACAGTACATGGTGGTACCGGAGGATCTTTCATTCCTTGCATCATCAGTACAAGATCAAAGTTGTAGAGCAGGGAAAACCAACAAAACCACTCAAGGATTCAAAACTGGATGAACTAAAAGTTACGCCAGACGTTTGAAGACTATGCAGAGAAGCGACGAGACACTGACATCTATACTTTCTACTGCAAAGCAGAGTGTCTCTGACATACCAACGGACAAGCCCACGTACTTACTGGACTCTGACATCCTCTACAGGCATGTACTGGACAAGACAACAAACAGATTGTGGTTCCCAAACCATTGAGGGAAACAATATTACATACGGCCCATGATGCGTTGTTCGCAAGTTATTGCGGTATCAAAAGAACGTTAAAAAGAGTTCTGGATCTTTTTTCTTTTTTTTTGGCCGGGAGTCACAAAAGACGTTACACAGTATTGTCGCTCTTGTGACATTTGCAAAAAAACAACTCAAAAAGGTCCTTTTGATGTCATTGGAAAGCTTTCTGGAGTGAACTACAAATGAAAATGGCAAATGCTGAAAAGATATTCCATGTAAACATACTAAAAAAAAAGTATGTTGAGCGTACAAATGTTGCCATTAACGAATCAATTGAATGGATGATGTCTGAACAGATGTGGCTATTACAGAAATCATTGGTTTGATTTTGTCTGGA
>JAFLJL010002080.1:5000-29588 GCA_018398815.1 Conus ventricosus
GGTAACTTGCTCATTTCAGGGAAGATTCAAGGCAGTGGAAGGAGTGGGATAGGCTCTGCGTTGCATCATACCATGTCCCAGACATTTGAACCTCTGACGGTTCACTGACTTCACGGTTATTAGGCTATGGAACTTTAGAGCTTAACCTTCAGCTAATGTCGGAAAGACCAAGCTATTAACGGTAGTCAGGCTATGGAACTTTAGAGCTTAACCTTCAGCTAATGTCGGAAAGACCAAGCTATTAACGGTAGTCAGGCTATGGAACTTTAGAGCTTAACCTTCAGCTAATGTCGGAAAGACCAAGCTATTAACGGTAGTCAGGCTATGGAACTTTAGAGCTTAACCTTCAGCTAATGTCGGAAAGACCAAGCTATTAACGGTAGTCAGGCTATGGAACTTTAGAGCTTAACCTTCAGCTAATGTCGGAAAGACCAAGCTATTAACGGTAGTCAGGCTATGGAACTTTAGAGCTTAACCTTCAGCTAATGTCGGAAAGACCAAGCTATTAACGGTAGTCAGGCTATGGAACTTTAGAGCTTAACCTTCAGCTAATGTCGGAAAGACCAAGCTATTAACGGTAGTCAGGCTATGGAAATTTAGAGCTTAACCTTCAGCTAATGTCAAAAGGACCAAGCTATTAACAGTTGTCAGGCTATGGAACTTTAGAGCTTAACCTTCAGCTAATGTCAGAAGGACCAAGCTATTAACGGTAGTCAGGCTATGGAACTTTAGAGCTTAACCTTCAGCTAATGTCAGAAGCTATTAACGGTTGTCAGGCTATGGAACTTTAGAGCTTAACCTTCAGCTAATGTCAGAAGGACCAAGCTATTAACAGTTGTCAGGCTATGGAACTTTAGAGCTTAAACCTTCAGCTAATGTCAGAAGGACCAAGCTATTAACGGTAGTCAGGCTATGGAACTTTAGAGCTTAACCTTCAGCTAATGTCAGAAGGACCAAGCTATTAACGGTTGTCAGGCTGTGGAACTTTAGAGCTTAACCTTCAGCTAATGTCAGAAGGACCAAGCTGCAATGCTTGACACATTGAAGATAAGAAACACAAGGCCTTAAACACCAGCAACAATCAAAGTAACAGAATTAGTGATGATGTTTATAACTATCATTTCCATTGTTAGCATTAGCTATTACGATTTTCAGTAATAGTAGTAGCAGTAGTAGTAGTACTGATAGTAATACTAATAGTAGTAATAGTAGTGATGGTGATGGTGGTAGTAGCTGTATGCTCATCATTATCAATCGTAGTAGATACAGCAACAATCACACACACGCACGCACACAACACAAACACACCACTCCCCACACCCCACCCCACCCCTGTTCACACAAGGACATCCACAGAAGGACAATAACAGCCCACCTGGAGCAAGGACCACTCACCACAAGTGCCATGGACAACAGGAAGGGTCCACACGTCGCCTGATCCATGGCGAACAGCATGCGCCCAAACCGTGCATGCTTCATTTGCTTTCCTCCAGATGTCTGTGACGGCGGCAGGTAGTCGTAGACCAGGAAGCTTTGGTGGAAGGATGCTGACTAAATCCTGAATCACAAGAGGACCAAACATCCCGGCTGTATTCATCACTGCCAACCGCTTTGTGCCATACCAGAGAGGAACAAAGTTCACAACATCCAAAATATCTCTTCCCAACCAACCCAGCCGTGTAGAAAACATCACTCCACCACCCTGGGCATGTAGAAAACACCGCTCACTATCCAGTGTGTTAAGAAAGCAGCACTTTGCTACTCAGTCTGTTCAGAATATCTCCACTGCCACATACAGCCAGGGAGCACCAAGTCGTCAGTCAGTCCATCAGAAAGCATCACACTACCACTCAGTCCATCAGAAAGCATCACACTACCACTCAGTCCATCAGAAAACACCACACTACCACTCAGTCCATCAGAAAGCATCACTGTGACGTCAACGTAAATTATGACGTCAACTTAAAATGACATAGGTAACTACATGACGAAAATAATAGGAGACAAGAGAAGAGAGCAAGAACTAACGGCCGAGGCTTTGGTATCCAGTCTAATTTATTTTGTTTTAATCATTGTTTTCTCCGTAGTGTTACTATGTGGAGAGGCTGACTTTCAAGTCAGTAGTATATTGAAGTTAATTGTGTATATGGGATACTTTTGATGACGGTACCAGCGGAATATGTACCAGAAAATTTATTTGTTATAAAATTGTTGTGAAGGCTGTGTCGCCGAGAGTGACTTAAAACTCCTGTAAGAATATTTATGTGATCTAATTGTGCCACCGCATGTGTATCGGTGGGCTGAATTTATTGATGTGAACACTGTAGTATCAATACACGGAGAAGTTAATATTTGTTTTAGATCAACGGTACGTCCAATCGAAGTTTATTGTGTTCTATGAGACTTTGGTGAAATTGTGTTCTTCGGGGATTCAATATTGATTGCTGTGCCTTGTGAATCTGCAGTTCTTCTATGGTTTATTGTGCTTTATGAATCTTCAGTTCTTCATCTGTGGATTGCTGTGTTTTATGAATCTGCGGTTCTTCTTCTATGGTTTATTGTGCTTTATGAATCTTCAGTTCTTCATCTGTGGATTGCTGTGTTTTATGAATCTGCGGTTCTTCTTCTATGGTTTACTGTGCTTTATGAATCTACGGTTCTTCTTCTGTGGATTGCTGTGCTTTGTGAATCTGCGGTTCTTCTGCTATGGATTATTGTGCCTTGTGAATTTGCGGTTCTTCGTCTGATAGTTCGACGTGATATATTGTGCTTGCTGTGTTGAGACCCTGTTTCTTCTTCATCGCTTGTGTTTTGTGAACAGCTGTGTTTACCGTGTGGGGATCTTGGTTATCCTTCTTCGTCTTATTTTAATGCTGTAGACTGTGGCCTGGGTACTGTGGAACTGAATGCGTTGATTATATATGTGAGACACTGTGGACGGCGCCGGCGAGATCTGTGAGTGATATCACGATATGTAATATGATATCTGATGATTGAAGTTCCTATGTATTGATATCTTGATCTATAGGCTGTGTAGTGACATATATTAATTTGTACCAATTCACATGAATGTATGTTTTGATGGTTCAGGCAGCATAATTATAAGAGAAAAGAAATCTAACTCGTGTGTTGCCTGGCTATCCATGTACGTATGGTGTGGGTGTGTGTAGAGAATAATTATTACACGCATCCAAACTTTTGAGAGCGAGAGTCAGACAACAAAACACGCACCGCACACCATCCGTAACAATCACACTACCACTCAGTCCATCAGAAAACATCACACTACCACTCAGTCCATCAGAAAGCATCACACTACCACTCAGTCCATCAGAAAGCATCACACTACCACTCAGTCCATCAGAAAGCATCACACTACCACTCAGTCCATCAGAAAATATCACACTACCACTCAGTCCATCAGAAAACATCGCACTACCACTCAGTCCATCAGAAAACATTACTCTACCACTCAGTGCATCCGGAAAAACATCACACTACCACTCAGTCCATCAGAAAAAAGCATCTCACTTCAATTAGTCCACCAGAAAACAGTCAGTCAATCAGAAAAAAGCATCTCACTACCACTTAGTCCACCAGAAAACATCTCACTACCATTAGGTACTGGCAGCCAAAATGACCATATTGTTTTTCATACTTAAGATCTGTATCATTGCAAATTTTAAACATACAAAACACAACAAGAATGAAGTCTCTATCTTCAGTAGTTGTTTTTTTTTTTTTAGATATATACTGCAGTTTAAAGTTGTAACATTTTTATGCCCCTGACAAAATACGATATCTTCCAAGTTTGAAAGCCAATAGGATCATACATCTGGTTATAAATTGGTGTTCTCAATCTATACAACTCACACTCTTTGAACAAGTAAGTTCCATGGTATCAGTTTACATGGCTTTTGTGTGATAAAGTGTCAAACTTGTGATAAATCACAATTCAGTGCTGTTCGAATTTGCATGATGTGGTTATTTTGAAGCACTGCAGCACAGCAATAATGGCCATTTCAGAGCTTCTAGTGCTTTGGACAAACTAAGTATACTAAGCAAAGTCATTTTTGAGGTGTCTGCTATAAAACATTTATGAAAACTTCTGTGCTAAAAACAGAAAATATTGCAAATTGGATGGCAGAAAAATGGGGGTAGAATTGCCTGGTATATTTAAAATTGCTTTGACTTCTAGAATACTTCATGAACTGTTTCCAAATTTTGTAAACAGTTTCTATACATTATTTCCTCGAAATTGAAGTGTATATTTTTTGTTAATTTGTACCTAACAGTTTATTTCCTGTACTAGAATAGTGGCCAACAGGTGCGGGAATGATGATGATGTCTGAATTAAAACTGACAGTTTTTTAAAACTTATTGACAGATTTCAACAAAACTTTGCCATGAAGTTGTCTGTATTATTTATAAAATCATATTATTTTTGCTGTTTCTGACAAGTGTTGGCAGCTACCAAAGAAAAGGTCACTGACGATGCGGGTGGTAAGTGCACTCTTGCTGACGGACAGACTGAGTTAACTACATATACTTCTTTTTGTATGCAGCATACTTCAGGCAGAGTTCATTGTTAATTGGAACAGACCAGACACGGCCAGTTGTTGTTTTGGAGACCATCTTACCAATGCTGTGTCTGTCTTGGTTGGCCACACAAATGTGTTGTATGCAAGAGCACATTTCCTCAAAAAATTGATATCTGCTTTCTCAGGAGAATGGACCTGTGACACTGCCAATGTGGAAATCATCATCATAAAAAAGGGCTACATTCTGGCCAATTTTGGTTAAGATAAAGTCTTCCACCACAATATTCAGTGGGTGAATGCACAAATATACTATGAACGGACTCAAAAACTTTCAGTAACATGTTATAAAAACTGAAAAAGTTATGAACATTAAACTAAAGCATGGCTTAAGAACACTTATCTGAACTATGAGTGCATACTTTTATGTAAACTTCCCCATCTGTTTCTTCATCATTGTGTGATATCATGTGTGTGTGTGTGTGTGTGTGTGTGTGTGTGTGTGTGTGTGTGTGTGTGTGTGTGTGTGTGTGTGTGTGTGTGTGTGTGTGTGTGTTTGTGTGTGCGTCTGTTGTTACTGTTAACTGTCTATTCCTTATAATTTTAGTATTTGTTGTTCTTTGTAAGCAAAAATGTATTGCACGTTCTTCGTAAACAAAAGGTACATCCACTGCAGCACATCATTGTGTCAATGGTGTGATTTATGCATTGTCAATAATATGTTCAGCATTTCATCATTATGATTTTGAATTAACTTGTAAATTTAATCATTGTAATTGTAAAACAACATAAATATACATTACAATGCTTTTTTCTTTTAAACAAAAGGTAAAATTATTGACAGATTTAACTTTGTTTTTGACTCTACCTTTTTATCAGTTCAGTTCAGTTCACTTGGGACTTTGGATAGCCTCACAGCTTTTTGTGTCCCAATCATCTTATTTATTTCATAAACAGTGGTTGCATAATGCATGCATATGCTCAGGATATATTTTAATCTTTTCTATCAACCAAATTGGAATTTTAACATATTTAACTTAGCGTTAGTATCCAGAAGGTTTTTAAAAGTATTCAAATCTTTTGCTTTTTTAATGTGTGCAGGCAGTTTGTTCCAATACGGTGCCACTCTGTTACTAAAGGAAAACATCTGCTCTATTTGTTCAGTATAAAGTAAGGTAAGGTGATATTGCTTATAAATAGCCCAACTGATTGTTCAGTATTTTTGTGCTGTTACAGAAATATAGATTAATGATAACTGTGGAGCATTACATACAATTACCAAAGAATACAAATGTTACTGTCACAACAATGTGATGTCTTGGCATTGCAATGTTACCATAGTTGTATTCTAGCAGTTTTACTTGAAAGTAATCACAAACTAAGTGTTCAAAGCCTCGCTGGTGTTGCCAGGAGTTGTGGGCAGGGGAGGGGGAGAGAAAGCAAATCTTTACAGTAAAATTACAGAAATTTCAAATACATTACGGAAACAAAATAGATTGCTTAATTAACTAAACTTCATTGAGTCGGATTGACTGACTATGACCCCTTCCCCCCCTTCCCCCCCCCCCCCCCCCACCTTACCTCTGCCATACCCCAACCCCCACCCACCCTCATTGCTGTCCAACTTCAAACTCTGTTGTTGTTGTTGTTTTGTTTTTGATTTTTTTTTTTTTTTTTTGGGGGGGGGGGGGGTAATTTAATCCCCAAACACTCTTTGCACACCGAGGATGATAGTGATGATCGGTGTTT
Organism: Conus ventricosus; assembly: GCA_018398815.1. Classification (NCBI taxonomy): domain Eukaryota; kingdom Metazoa; phylum Mollusca; class Gastropoda; order Neogastropoda; family Conidae; genus Conus; species Conus ventricosus. The sequence continues at coordinate 11,288 of JAFLJL010002080.1, forward strand.
CGATCGATGGTCATTATCAGAAGAAGACAGAGCTCTGTCAAAGCGTCTGACGGTCTTCTACGCGCGGTTGTAACTTTCGGTTTGAAAAGCTGTCTCAAACGAGAGGTTTTCAACGATTTTCTCTGTAATCGTGCAATGGAATCAGTAACTAGTTCACCAAGACATGAATCGATATAAGTTAAGCCCATTACTGGTATCTATTTTCATTAGTTTGTCTTGTACAAAAACACGATCGCTTCGAACGGCCAACGCCTGGGCCGTTTGAACTTTCCGACCTGTTTTATCTTGACGAACACCAGCTGAATTACAAACAAATTAATTAAGCATTGGAACCCCTTCTTCTTCTTCGAAAATTTTGAGGCGGGGAGGGAGTAGGTGGGGGCAGGGTTGAGCTGGGAGGGAATGGATGGGGGCAGGGAGGGGGAGGGGGCAGGGGGGAGGCAACACCAGCGAGGCTTTGAACAAAAAAAATTTAAAAAATTAAAAAAGTGTCCACCTTCATCGAGCTGAAGATTCTAACACTTGCGTGTATATGACCGGTTTTTTTTTTTATCTCGCCATTAAGGCAGCCATACTCCAACTTCAGGGAAGGTGCATGTCATCCATACCAACGGCCAAACTGGCCTTCTCTTCCGAAAGTTGGTGATGGGATTTTACGTGTGTGCAAGATGTTGTGCGTGCGTTCACTCACAGAACCTCGATTTATAGTCTCATACGAAGGACTGAATGGGGAGTGGAGTCAGAACTAATGTTAACTCCCTGAGAAAAAAAAAAACCCTGTAGGGCCTACCGAAATTCGAACCTTATAACCCCAGGATCACGAGTCCGGCGCTCTACCAACTGAGCTATTCCGGCCCCCAATGCCCGGTATTAAGCGAAATAAAACAATCGAATCGTTTCATTAATGTTCTGGTTTGTTATTATATGCGTTACCTTTCCAGTGCGTCTTGCAATTCAACAACGATTAGCGCGTTCGACTCGGTCATTGTCGGATCTCGGTTTCGTTCCGCCATTGATGACATTTTGGACAGGGAGTGAATGTTTGTATTTGATACCTTCGCTTTGATTGGCTTGCGCTTTTCGAGTTCTCAACCAATCGCTTAGCATGATACATGATACACTCAGCCCATCAGGAAACAGTGGTAGGAGTGACAGGGATTGACTGGATCAAGGACACAGTGTAAATAAAACAAACAAAAATGGAAGAATGAATGGAAAGAGAGTGCGTCGTGAGCGTGCAAGGTATGGAGTGAATGGATGCTCGGTACTGTACACCAATATGGACAGCTTTTTGAACAAAAAAGATGACAAATGAAACAAAGTGCGGCGTTACTGAAACACGACAAAAAAGCAGAAGAGCACACAAAACAAAGTGTGAAGTAACGACGATTTAATGCACGACACAAAACAGGACAAGAAATTTTCGGCAAAATGCCTTCCTCAGCGACAAAAAAAATACAGACATAAACATGCACAATACTCCCCTTGTGAAGCCAAAGTGGTGAATGAAGTAGACAGAGGGACAGTGGAAGAGAGGGTGAGTAGAGTTCGAGGAATAGGGCACGAGGAAAGAGGGTAGAGTAAAGTGAGGAGGAGGAAAAGGAGAGAGAGAGAGAGAGGGGGGGGGGAGGGGAGAAAGAGAGGGGAGAGACAGAGAGAGAATGGAAGTAGAGGAAGAGTGGAGAATGAGAGAGAGAAGAGGAGGGGAAGGAGAGTGAGTGGAGGGGGAGGGTGTGATGGTATGTAGTGGGTGTGTTGCATATGAATGAAATGAACAAGAGAAAGCACAATAAATAAGATACAATATACTCGAAAAAGCATTTTAAATGACAAGGGGAGGGGGGTGGGGGAGAAGGGGGTCAGCCGCCTAAAGCATCCGACCCAAGTCTGACCCAAGGGTAGGTTGCCCTGTCGCAGTCAAATTCGTTGCTCCAGTCAAATTCGTGAGGGAAAACGGTAGAACCCGAGAAAAAACCCACTAGCCAGACGCAGCTAAGAGTTGCAAGGCTCACCCCCACACACACACACGAAAAAAAAGAAGAAAAAAAAAGCACTTGCCCGCGGGCAAAACCACACACACACACACACACACACACACACACACACACACACACACACACACACACACACACACACACACAAGTGCGCGCGCGCACACGAACAAACACGCACGCACACATACACACGCCAATAAGCGCACACACTGGGAGGGGGGGGTAACAATGGGGAGTAAATTTATTGTTATTAAATTTATTCCCCATTGTTACCCCCCCCCCCCCCCCCCCCCAGTGTGTGCGCTTATTGGCGTGTGTATGTGTGCGTGCGTGTTTGTTCGTGCGCACTTGCGCACTTGTGTGTGTGTGTGTGTGTGTGTGTGTGTGTGTGTGTGTGTGTGTGTGTGTGTGTGTGTGTGTGTGTGTGTGTGTGTGTGTGTGTGTGTGTGTGTGGTTTTGCCCGCGGGCAAGTGCTTTTTTTTTTTTTCGTGTGTGTGTGTGTGGGGGGGGGGGGGGGGGTGAGCCTTGCAGCTCTTAGCTGCGTCTGGCTAGTGGGTTTTTTTGTCGGGGTTCTCCCGTTTTCCCTCTCACCCCTTGGTGCTTGGGTAGGGCAACCTACCCTTGGGTATGACTTGGGTCGGATGCTTTAGGCGGCTGACCCCCTTCTCTCTCCCCCCCCCCCCCCCCCTCCCCTTGTCATTTAAAATGCTTTTTCGAGTATATTGTATCTTATTTATTGTGCTTTCTCTTGTTCATTTCATTCATATGCAACACACCCACTACATACCATCACACCTCCCCCTCCACTCACTCTCCTTCCCTCCTCTTCTCTCTCTCATTCTCCACTCTTCCTCTACTTCCATTCTCTCTCTGTCTCTCCCCTCTCTCTCTCTCTCTCTCTCTCTCTCTCCTCTCTCTCTCTCTCTCCTCTCTCTCTCTCTCTCTCTCTCTCTCTCCCTCTTCTCCTTTTCCTCCTCCTCACTTTACTCTACCCTCTTTCCTCGTGCCCTATTCCTCGAACTCTACTACACCCTCTCTTCCACTGTCCCTCTGTCTACTTCATTCACCACTTTGGCTTCACAAGGGGAGTATTGTGCATGTTTATGTCTGTATTTTTTTGTCGCTGAGGAAGGCATTTTGCCGAAAATTTCTTGTCCTGTTTTGTGTCGTGCATTAAATCGTCGTTACTTCACACTTTGTTTTGTGTGCAAAAAAGATGAGTTATTTTTTTTACAAGAATACACGAAATTAAACCTAGTATATTCGGTCTCACTGAAATAAAACCCAAGAATGCTAAGAATTTCATCGAATCAGAATACCATATTCCAAACTTCTTAAATAACAAAATAAGTAGAGGGGTAGCATTGTATACAGAGAAATCCTCAAATGCACGTGAATGTGAGGAACTAAACACATCTGAGTTCCAGGAAAGTGTATGGTGCACATTTAATACCAATGATAGAAACACCGTATTACTTGGCTGCATCTACAGAAGTCCTAATGAGAGTTCTGAAGCTAATGATGAAAAAATGTTTGATCTGTTGAAATCTGATATAATGTTAAAAATTTGACAAAGTATTGATTATGGGTGATTTCAATTACCCATTTTTCAGATGGGATGGAAAGTGGTCAGGGGAAAAAGGTGAGCAAATTGTGGAAAGAATCAATGATGCATACTTGATGCAGAAAGTAAACAAACCAACAAGGAGGAGACCAGGACAGAACCCAACTTTGGATGACTGGATATTAGTGAACGAGGATAATCTTATTTCAGATTACACACCAGGATCAGTTGGAAAAAGTGACCATGATGTATTGTCCTTTGAATTTTATGTATTAACAAACCACAACATGAAACCAAAGGCAAGATATATTTTCAATTTAAACAAAGGAAATTATAACCAACTGAGAAGTATTATAAGTAACCACGATTGGACAACTATGGACCAAATGAATGTAGAAGATAGATGGAATCACCTCAAAGGAGTACTAACAACAGGCATGGAAGAGTGCATTCCAAAAGTGAAAATAGGTTCAGTAAAAAAAAAAAAAAAAAAAAAAAAAAACGTAAAGCCGATATGGATGGATGGCAAGGCATTTAAAACAATCAAAAAGAAATATAAGATGTTCAAAAGATACTTGTGCACCAAATCAGGACGGGATTACTTAAGATATATTGAAATAAGGAATTTAACCAACAGACTTGTTAAGAGAAGCCGTAAAAATTACGAAAGAGAAATAGGTAAAGAAAGTAAAAGTAACCCCAAAATGTTCTGGAAATATGTTAAAGAAAAGGTAAAAAATAAACACTGGAATAGGCACATTGAAAAGGAAAGATGGAAGTTTGGCAGATAACGATAAAGAAAAGGCAGAAACGCTAAACGACTTCTTCTCTAGCGTTTTTACACGTGAGGACCTAAGTAGCGTCCCAAACTTACCAGAGTGTTCCCGATCTGATGGTGTATCTATATGTGATTTAAGGGTAACCATGCATGCAGTTAAAAGCAAATTGAAAGAGTTAAACCCTAACAAGTCTCAAGGTCCCGATCTCATTCCACCACGAGTGTTAAAAGAAGTAAGTGATAAGATAGCTAGTCCATTTTAACAAATCCTTATAAACAGGGTCCTTGCCTAGAGACTGGAAGACTGCAGAGGTCACAGCTATATTTAAAAAAGGTTCCAAAACAGACCCAGGTAATTAGAGGCCGGTGAGTTTGACTTGTATTGCATGTAAGATTTTAGAGAGCTTTGTAAGGGATATGGTAGTTGCTCATTTGATTGAAAATGACTTATATGTGTTATACGGTGCATACAGATGTAAATTTAACATCGTCCGTGCGTATAGCCACAAAACTGGAAGTCGTGGTCCGTGCCTGAACAAAAAGCATTGACGAACGGAAACCGGGCAATTTGAAGCCTGGCATAGACCCGACGACATCAAAGAGGCTACACGCAGTGCCTCAAACGGCTTGCTCCCTGCTGTGTGTGTTGTAGTGAAGTTGAATAAACACCTATCACCTTCTAGTCCCTGAACTGTTGCACTGAGTGAATGAGCCACATCCCACCACCACTCCACCACTGACTACACGTGGCGTCAACCGACAGGATTGGAACAAGAGTGACCCTACAACAACACACAGCAGGATGGAAGATCAACAGCCTAACCCAAATGGTGGGCACCCCTGGAGCTGCCTCACTACTCTGGAGACACTGCCAATGGACCAGCGGAGGAGTTCATCGAGGAAACACAACGCGTCCTCAAGGCCTACGCTATGCCAGACAACATGGCGGTAGAATTCATCATCCGCCACCTCCCCAGGAAAGCACGCTGTGAAATCCTGAGCGTGCCAGACGAAGAAAAGGACAAGTCCCGACAAGGTGCTGAACATCATCAAAAAAGTGTTTGGGGACAGTAGGCCCTTGACAAGCCTGATGTCTACATTCCATGGGAAGCAGCAACACCCCGGACAAACTGTTCTTGAATTCTCCCAAGGACTTGAAACACTAGCGGCACAAATAAGTTCTAGAAGAGCAGGCAGTGTGCCCGACGAGATGTTGAGGGATAGATTTATCGAGGGACTTGCATCAACACCTCTGAAATGGGAACTGGGGCGACAAGTGAGAGGGACGCTACCACCACTTTTTCAACTACTAGAGAAGGGCGCTGAGGTGGAGCAGAGAAGATGAAGACCCTTCAGAAAACCCCACCCAGTACAGCCCTTCATCCCTCCTAAACCCCAATCAGAACTGGAAGAGCTGAAGAAAGAAATAGCTGCCCTGAAAGATACTATCAAGACAATGCAGGTCACCATCATAGGGATGACGATGCCAAGACCCAGAGACAGCGGGCCATCCAACCCAGCTCCCAAGTGCTTCTACTGCGGCAAGCTGGGTCACATCGTGAGATTCTGCCGCAAGAAGAGACGAGATGAACAGCCGCAGAATCAGGGGGGGGGGGGCGTCCAGCCAAGCAGTGGGGGCAGACAACAAGGCTGCATATCCTGACCTGACTGGCCGATGCCCAAAAGCACAAGTCACCATTCAAGGTAAGACAGTTGAAGCCTTAATAGATACAGGGAGTGAAGTTAGTACCATTACAGAGTCATGGTATCAGGAAAATCTAGGAAAGTTACCACTCCAAAAGACAAACTGGTTAACTGTAAAAGCAGCAAATGTGCTAGATGTTCCATATGTCGGGTTAGTCAGGGGAAATATGTCAGTTTTGGGGGAAAGATTGTTGTGCTACCTTTCTGATTGTAAAGGATCCAACTGACCCATCCACTCAGGTTCACAAACGGCAAACGCCAGTAGTGATAGGGATGAATGTCCTTGAACAAGATCGTTTGACCTCTTCCCGGTGACAAGTCTTGCGTGACAACTTACCCGCTTTTACAACCGGTTTGTCCGCGAAATGTGTTTGCAGAAACACATCCGCCGTGGGATTGCAAGAGTTGTCGGAAAAAAACAAGGGTACCTGCAAATAGCCTCATTGCCGTCAAAGTTAATACGATCCAACGATCATGTTTGAGACTGATAGCAAGAACCCTGTAGCCAGCCTCTTCCAGCCAGGACTCTATGTCGTTCCAACACTTGTCAGCGCTGATCACTCGGCAAGTTTTGTTTAGAATAGTAAACCTTTCCGATGAAGATGTATTCTTGCGTCAAGGACCCCGATTGCAGTCCTACATGCTGTCGAGTCTGTAGAGTCTGGGGGAACAGTACAGGTTGAAGTCACTTCAGAGGCCATGTTCTTTCAAGAAAAGTCAGCTCCCAGAGGTAGTCCAGGGAGAGAGAAAAGACCTTAGCTCTTGCTTAGAAGGGTTTACTGGAAGCATGGAACAGAAAGAGCAGGTTTAGAACTTCTGACTCTGTACCAACATGTGATCAGCAACGAAGATCCGACTTGGGATATACAAGTCTGGAAAGACACAAGATTCGCATAACTGATGATGTTCCAGTCACTCAAACATACTGTCCGACCCCACCGCGAGATTTCCAAGAAATTCGAGACCATACCCAGGAACTGATTGGAAAGGATGTTGTGAAAGAGAGCCACTGTCCTACGCCGCACCCATTGTGGGTAGTAAGAAAGAAGGATGGCAAGATTCATCTCTGCATAGACTACCGAAGCTCAACAAAAAACTATTAAGGATGCATATCCGCTGCCCAGGATCCAAGAAAGCTTTGACGCTCTTGTTGGAGCCAGTTCTTTTCGACGCTTGACTTGGCTAGTGGCTATCACCAGATTGCCATGGACCCGAGGATCAAGAGAGGACTGCTTTCACAACGCCATGTGGATTGTTTGAATACACCAGGATGCCTTTCGGATTGTCGGGTGCCCCTGCTACTTTCCAGCGTCTGATGAACTCCGTCATGTCTGACTTACCTTTTCAACTTCCTTCTGGTCTACCTGGATGATTTGATGGTTTTCTCAAAGACCTTTGGAGAGCATCTCTCTCACCTAGAAGAGGTTCTGAGAAAAATGGCGACCACTTGTTTGAAGATCAAGCTCGAAAAATGTCAGTTGTTGCAAGAGAAGTGAACTATCTGGGACATACCATCTCTGCCCAAGGAGTCGGCTGTCAGGAAGAGAAAACAGAAGCTGTGCAGAAGTGGCCTACCCCAACCACGGTGAGGGAGCTCCGATCGTTCTTGGGTTTCACGGCATACTACAGGCGGTGTGTCAAGAACTACCCCCGCATCGCAGGGCCGTTACACACCCTAGTGAACGAACACTCTGGAGGAGGAAAGGGTAAGAGCTCTTCCATCAAGGAAAAGTGGAACCAGGGGCATGAAGATGCATTTGCCCAGCTGAAGCAAGCCCTGATCAGTCCAAAAGTTCTCGCTTTCGCCAACTTCTCCCAGTCTTTTCTCCTGAAATCGATGCAAGTCATGAGGGTTTGGGAGCTATACTGAGCCAGAAGCAGCCAGACGGGAAGACATGAGTGTTTAGCCTATGCAAGCCGCCGTCTACGGCCGACAGAGCGAAACGAGGCAAACTACAGTAGCTTTAAACTGGAGATGTTGGCACTGAAATGGGCAGTCACAGAAAAGTGCAGAGGTTATCTCCTCAGCGGTCAGTTCACAGTACTTACCGACAAAACCCACTGGCACACTTCAAGTCTTCTAAGTTGGGAGTGCTAGAGCAGAGGTGGGCAGCCCAGCTTGCCATGTTTGACTTCGAAGTGCAGTATCGACCTGGCAGAGAGAATAGGGCAGATGCTTTGTCAAGATTGCCATTGAGCACCGTACTCAGCCAGAGTGGATCTTTTGTACCTCCTGAATTAGCTACGTGCCAGGAAGTATGGACACAGAACATCCAAGTCCAAAGAGAGGAGCCAGCAGAAACACCAAAGGGAACACGATTAACTGCCAGCATTAGGGACAGAGAAGATCAAGAGGCTCCAGAGTGAAGACCAAGTACTGGGACCGTATTGGCACATTGGCCTGACAAACCAAGCGGAAAGACTGGATCACCAGGTGAATGTGCTGTTGAGGCAACATCACAGGCTACAAATCGTGGACGGCATTCTGTATTGACAAGTGAGCGACCCCAACTGGGGGGAACTCCAACAGCTTGTCCTTCCATCATCTCTGCAGCCAGATGTTCTTTTAGAACTTTACGATGAGATGGGTCACCAGGGCGTTGATCGTACCAACAATCTGATCAGCAGCGTGTGTATTGGCCAGGAATGTCGAAAGATATCCAGCAGTATGTGGAGCAGTGTCATCGTTGTGATGGGTAAGAAACCAGCAGTCAGACCACCCATGGGCCACATCCAAGCCAGCCGCCACTACAAATCCTGGTGATAGATTGCACAAAGTTGGAAATGGCCAGCGATGGGAGAGAAAATGCCCTGGTGATGACGGACACCTTCACAAAGTTCACAGTGGTGGTACCAACACGAAATCAGGAGGCGAAGATGGTGGCTCAGGTCCTGGTCATAGAGTGGTTCATCAGATATGACATTCCAGAGAGGATACATAGTGATCAAGGTAGGGACTTTGAGTCTCTGCTTATCGGGTCTCTGCGACATGTATGGGATCAGGGAAGACGCGCACAACACCGATCATCCACAAGAAATGGACAGTGCGAAAGGTTCAACCGGACCCTCCATGATCTTCTTCGGACCCTCCCACCTGAACAAGAAAAGTGGCCCATGTATCTGCAAGGGGTTGTACAGGCTTACAACAACACGCCCACTCAACCACAGGGTTTTCACCACATTTTCTTCTGTTTGGCCAAGAACCTTGTCTGCCCATAGACACCTTGCTGGGCTGGCAACAAAAATCAGCCGCAAATGCCCCAAAGGATGGGTCCGCCAGCCTTAAACACGGTTCCTAGAAGCACACAGGCGAGCACAAGAGAGACTTGAAAAAAACAGCAGAAAGAGTGGTTGAACCGAAGAGCAAGGATATGTCCGTTTCAACTGGGGACCTGGTTTACATCAAGAGCCGAGGGATTGGAAGGAGAAAGATCCAGGACAGATGGCTCCATGACCTCCAAATAGTGACCACTCAGCCGTACAAAGACACTCCAGTCTATGTTGTTCGCCCCTACAAAGGTGGCAAGGGATCACTCTGAACCGGGCAGACATCCTCCTGCAAAGACCCCACTCCAGTTTCCTGCAGAGAGATGAGAGGATATCCAGCCTCTCAATACAGGTACCGGTGCCCGGAGAGTGACAAAGGGCAGTGATGATGAGTGGATCTTGATCCTAGGAAATCGAGCAACCCCAACCATTCCAAACCCACTTCCAGTGCTGCGGGAGGTGGATCGGATGTCCCTGGGAGGCACAGGTACCACTTCGCAGAAGTGGCAGGATTGCAGCCAAAGAACCATCTGCGAACAAGTCACACCAGTACCCGGCAGCAGAGTGGTTTGTACCATGAAAGTTTTGGTGAGAATGTGTCTGACTATATAAAGGGGCACAAAATTTGGAGATAGAACCAAAAGATTTCAGGGTTAACCCTCTTCAGTATGCACTTACCTGAGCTAGTTACGCCGAAAACCTACGGCAAGATAAGTAACTCCGTAATTTGAACACGGTTACCCAATAAAAAAAATCAATTTAATAGAGAGGAAAGGAGATAATGAAATGAAAATTATTTTTTAATTCATAACTCGAGAACTACGTACGGCACGTATCGACTCGTGTTTTTTTTGTTTGCAAACGGAAGTGAATAGCTACAGGAAGGAGGAAGTCACGTTCTCGCAAGACTTCCTTTTCTATCAGAAAACATGGCGGCGCCCATTGTTGCCACGTGTTTTACCGGGTGCTGGCAGGTGCTCAGCCTTTTGGCTGTGTGATGTCCGGTTGGGCGCTAGCGGGCGCGCACTTGTCAAGAGAGTGAAGGGAAGCAAGTAATGGTTAGTTTATCAAGATAGGCCTACTGGACTTGTTCAAGGTAATAGTTTTGCTATCACTTCATACAAAGAGATATTGATCACCTGTTCACCCATGACAAATCCCGTCAATGTTCTCCATACTATACTGACTGTACTTTGGGAGATGAGGCTAACTTTTAGTCTACTCCCAATGTAAATGTTCTATCATTCATTGCTAATGTTAACCTGTTTGGGTCGGAAACTAATTTCGACATTAGCAAAAGAATATCTTTGGGAGCAATGGGGACATTGCGTTCAAAAACAAGGGGTGTGTGTTATACGGTGCATACAGATGTAAATTTAACATTGTCCGTGCATATAGCCACAAAACCGGAAGTCGTGGTCCGTGCCTGAACAAAAAGCATTGACGAACGGAAACCGGGCAATTTGAAGCCTGGCGTAGACCCGACAACATCGAAGAGGCTACGCGCAGTGCCTTAAACGGCTTGCTCCCTGCTGTGTGTGTTGTAGTGAAGTTGAATAAACACCTATCACCTTCTAGTCCCTGAACTGTTCCATTGAGTGAATGAGCCACATCCCACCACCACTCCACCACTGACTACATATGCTAAATGCCAACATGGATTTAGGAAAAAGAGATCATGTGTCACACAATTACTAGAAGTAATAGACAACCTAACAGAATTGGTAGAAATGGGGAGCCAATTGATATAATGTACTGTGACTTTAGAAAGGCATTTGATTCTGTCCCCCACAAAAGGCTGATAACTAAACTAAAACAATATGGAGTAAATGGTAATGTTCTAAACTGGATCAGAGGTTTTCTTAAATGAAGGTCACAGTTAGTGAGAGTGGGAGAAGAGAGATCCAAGACATCTGAGGTCCTAAGTGGAGTTCCACAGAGTAGTATCCTAGGGCCCATGTTATTCACTGTGTTCATTAATGATTTACCGGACATGACTCAAACCACATGCAAAATATTTGCAGATGACACAAAAATATATGATAAGGCGACAAACAGCACAAAGATCCAACAGGACATAAACAAGCTACAAGAATGGTCAGATGAATGGAACCTTTACTTCAATGTAGCAAAATGAAAGGGTGATGCACATTGGCAAAAAGAATGAACAGTTTGAATATACTATGATTGTGAACGACGAATTGCAGAAAATAAATACATGTGATGAAGAAACAGATCTGGGAGTAACCTTTGATAAAGATCTATCCTTTGATCCTCACATCCAGAGAGTTGTGAACAAAGCAAATCAGATGATGGGACTCAGGAGAACTTTTACCTTTTTAGAAAAGGAGACTGTCAAGTTGTCAAGTTATTTAAAGCATTTGTTAGGCCCCATCTCGAATACGCTAATGTAATTTGGATTTCCCATCTCAAGAGACGGTAAAAATGATAGAAAATGTACAAAAGCGAGCTACTAAAATCCTGAAAGAATGTAGTAATTTAAACTATAAAGAAAGATTACATTATCTCCAATTACACTCACTGAAAGGAAGGAGGATCAGAGGAGACCTAATCCAATTTTTAAAAATATTCCATAATTATGATGATGTTAATGTGCATGCGCTTTTCAAATTCTCAGAAGTGGATTGCACGAGAAATAATGAAGCCAAGAATTTTATCAGACATTGCCATACTAACAAAAGAAAGTCTTGTTTTACTTTCAGAATTGCTAATTATTGGAATGCACTGCCCACTAACACCAAATATGCACCTGACATCAACAGCTTTAAAAAAAACCTCCTAGATGGAGACCCTAAATTGAAATATCTTTTCTTTAGTGTGGATTGATATAATGTTATTTATGAGATAGGCATGCAACCAGACCGAAATTAAATTGAAAAATAATGAGTTGACGCAAATAGGCGTAAGGCCTAAAGCTAAAAAGCCGGTCCCTACTTACTACTACTACTACTACTACTACTACTACTATACTACTATACTACTACTACTACTACTACTACTTGAATGCGGGAGAGAGCGGTCTTTCTAGCGCATGTAGTGTTTGTTTTTTTCGCTAGTTTTTTAGCAATGACGTTTGAAAGACGGCACTTGTAACAAACCTTCATAAAAACTTCGATTCTAATTGATTATGATAAATAAAGACTTGAGCTAGTTAAAGACCTGACCGTACAAGGACCAGATAGCACATTGAAGGGACATGTAAAGCCAGTTCAAAAGCAATTGTCATGAACCTGAACCTGAATTGATTTAAACACATCGTACTAAAAGGAAAAAATAGACTGAAATAAGCTGGAAACATGTCTTTGTAGTCTGACCTATTTAAACGCCAATGACGGAATGAACACATTGTATATGTGTTGATTTTCGACTCTGTGTTCGCTCGAACGCTCGGCGAACTGCCGCCTGCGGAACATCGGGCTGTGTGACGCGTTTCGTTTTCGTGTGAACGGGTGGGTGTATTTGGATAAAACAATCATCATACTGTCTGTTGCAAACACAAATAAACAACACAGAGTTCAAAGGAAACTGTATTCTTTATTCTTCACAATTTTCATCTGATTCTAAATGCGTTATTCATAGACACTGCCTGTGAAAACAAGCATTACTTTTCACTCAGCTGAACTTTGTCGTACGCTGAAAGAAGGGCTGCAGGTACCTACACCATTAAGTCCAGAAAAAATATTACACTACCACTCAGTCCATCAGAAATATCACACTACCACTAGTCCATCAGAAAATATCACACTACCACTCAGTCCATCAAAAAATATCACACTACCACTCAGTCCATCAGAAAATATCACACTACCACTCAGACCATCAGAATATATCACACTACCTCTCAGTCTATCAGAAAACATCACACTACCACTCAGTCCATCAGAAAACACCACACTACCGCTCAGTCCATCAGAAAACACCACATACCACTCAGTCATCAGAAAACACCACACTACCACTCAGTCCATCAGAAAACACCACACTACCACTCAATCCATCAGAAAATCACATTACCACTTAGACCATAAGAAAACATTACACTACCACCCAGCCCATCAGAAAACACCACTACCAGTCAGTCACCAGATAATATCACATACCAGTCAGTCCACCAGAAAACATCACACTACCTGTCAGTCCATCAGAAAACACCACACTACCACTCAATCCATCAGAAAATCACATTACCACTTAGACCATAAGAAAACATTCACTACCACTCAGTTCATCAGAAAACACCACTACCACTCAGTCCATCAGAAAAACATCACACTACCTATCAGTCCATCAGAAAATATCACACTACCACTCAGTCCATCAGAAAATATCACACTGCCAGTCAGCCCATCAGAAAATATCACACTACCACTCAGTCCATCAGAAAATAATACACTACAGTCAACCCATCAGAAAATATCACACTACCACTCAGTCCATCAGAAAATAATGCACTACCTCAGCAGAAATATCACACTACCACTCAGTCCATCAGAAAATATCACATTACCACTCAGTCATTAGAAAACACCACACTACCTCTCAGTCCATCAGAAAATATCACACTACCACTCAGTCCATCAGAAATATCACATACCCTCGCCACGAAAATATCACACTCACGTCCATCAGAAAATATCACACTACCTCAGTCATCAGAAAATCACATACACTCAGTCCATCAGAAAATATCACACTACCTCTCAGTCCATCAGAAAATATCACACTAACACTCAGTCCATCAGAAAATATCCCACTACCACTCAGTCCATCAGAAAATATCACACTACCACTCAGTCCATCAGAAAACATCACACTACAGTCAGCCCATCAAAAGCACCACACTACCACTCAATCCATCAGAAAACACCACAGTACCACTCAGTCCATCAGAAAATAATACACTACCACTCGTCCATCAGAAAATATCACACTACACTCAGTCCGTCAGAAAATAATGCACTACCAGTCAACCCATCAGAAAATTAATACCTACCACTCAGTCCATCAAAAACATCACATACCACTCAGTCCATCGAAAACATCACACTACCACTCAGTCCATCAGAAAGCATCACACTACCACTCAGTCCATCAGAAAATATCACACTACCACTCAGTCCATCAGAAAACATCACATACCACTCAGTCCATCAGAAAGCATCCCACTACCACTCAGTCCATCAGAAAATATCACACTACGACTCAGTCCATCAGAAAAATCACACTACCACTCAGTCCATCAGAAAGCATCACACTACCACTTAGTCCATCAGAAAATATCACACTGCCACTCAGTCCATCAAAACATCACACTACCACTCAGTCCATAAAAAACATCACGCTACCACCCAGTCCATCAGAAAATATCACACTACACTCAGTCCATCCAAAACATCACACTACCACTCAGTCCATCAAAAACATCACGCTACCACCCAGTCCATCAGAAATATCACACTACCACTCAGTCCATCAAAAACATCACACTACCACTCAGTCCATAAAAATATCACACTACCACTTAGTCCATCAGAAAACGTCACCAAACTCAGACCATCAGAAAACGTCATAATACACAGTCCATCAGGAACCACCATTCACCATTCAGTCCATCAGAAAACACCATACACCATTCAGTCCATCGGAAAACAGCCACAATCACTTAGTCCATTAGAAAACACCATACACCGCTCAGTCCATCAGAAAACACCAGCCATCATGTCAGTCCATCAGAAAACACCAGCCATCATGTCAGTCCATCAGAAAACACCAGCCATCATGTCAGTCCATCAGAAAACACCAGCCATCATGTCAGTCCATCAGAAAACACCAGCCATCATTTCAGTCCATCAGAAAACGTCATCCACCACTCGCTTCACCAGCTCAGTCCACCAGAAAACACCAGTCCGTCAGAAAGTATCAGACCACACTCCTTGCTTGAGAAAGCGCCTGCCCCAGAAGAAGAAGAAGAAGACAAGACAAGACAAGACAAGACAAGACATGACAAGACAAAATCAGTACAATACACCTCGGTGACATTTTTCATTATCCTCGCTCATGTAGAGGAACCAACCAACCAACAAACAAACTAGTCAGCCAACCAACCAATCAACCAACCAACCAACAAACTAACCAACCAACCAACCAGCCACCACCACAACAGACACCATCCACCCACCTGCCCACCACCACTATCACCACACCACCACCATCATCAAAAACCAACATAAACAAAGAAAGAGAATTGTACCAGCCACATAGCGAAGTGGTTAACGTCACGGACTCCCGGCTGGGAGGTCGTGGGTTCGATTCCATCAGAGTCAGTGGGAGTTTTCTGCCCCGACCGGCTCCTACCCAGAGTTGAGTTTGCTGCGGACTCAGTTGGGAAGACTGGGACCGCACAAGTCAAGTTTCATCCACTTAATGGATGCGTCTCTGAGAGTGTTGATCAAATTTCCTGACCAACACTGCAGGTGTCTGTATCTCTCGGGCCTGGTTGACGCCGGGATATATTATGAAAGGAAGCGTAGAGTAAGCCCTGTCATGAAGTCTCAGCCCGGGAAAAGGGAAAAATCAGTAGTATATCTTCATCATCCTCATTCTCATCGATCGCAAAAAAAAGTCTTAATTCTGTGGCTGTCATGCCTGCTCTCATGGTGCCCTCTTTTTCGATGTCCTCTTCACGTCTGTAGCCTTGGTTTGTTCCGTCGGGTCCCCGGTATCGGCGAGTCCATGGGAAGTTGTCACTGGACGGACGTGGTGGCGCCTCCAGAGGGAGAGCTCACTCACGCCGGCCTCCGCGCCTAAGAAATTATTGTCGTCAGGAGGGGGCTAAAAAAGGGGTTTGTCCTGGTATTTTGGATCAGAACAGACACCACTGAACACCACCGAAGTTTCTCGGCAGCGGTGCAGTGTTCCTCTGGTGGGTTTCCCTCTTGACGAGTTGATATTGATGCTCCCTGTGGATTGCCGGTGCCGGGGCTGCGCGTGGCCCGAATAGAAATAGACAGGGTCGTGGCTGTGGACGGAGTGTGGGGAATGAGTGGCATGGATGCACTGCCACTGGGGTGGCACAAAAGATGCGACAGAAAACAAAAACAAAGAAAAAGAAAAATTGTTAACATGAAATGACATTGTTAATTTAGGAAAAACATATTAACTTTTGTGTCAGGTAATGTTGTCAAGAAAGAAAAAAGGAATATATTCACTGTTACATTTAAGAAAACATATCAACGTGGTGTCAGATAATTTGTCAAGAAAGAAAGAAGGAAAATATTCAAAGAGACGAGGGGGGGGGGGGAGAGAGAAGAGAGAGAGAGAGAGGAGGGGGAGAGGGAGAGAGGAGAGAGAGAGAGAGGAGAGGAGAGGAGAAGAGAGAGAGAGAGAGAAAGAGAGGAGGGGACTAACGCTGACACTGACATGTCTTACTGATAAGACCACGAGCCCTATCAATAACGTTTCACTGGTCAGAGATACATTCAGAATAAGGCTTTTAAAGTATCACAACTAACTCACTCGTTTCTAATGTCAAAGGCTATATGCACAGCAACTTTCATTTTAGAAGTCTTAATTGTTTTCAAGCGAACATGAAAGTTTGAAACTTGATGGATTTCTGAAACACTTTATTTGTGACAGGGCAATATTGACTTCTTGGATCTTGGACAAGGGAAGGTAAAGTGTTGGTCTGTTTTTCTGTGTTGAATCTACAGAATGGTCACCCATAGCCTTTCCCCAAGCACTCACACCGACATGTGATCTGTGGATCTTGAAAGATAAAACTGAACGGTTCAACCGTGAAATGTTTCAGCTGGTTTAGACATGGCGCTAAAGATAAAGGATGATATAAAAGGATTAAAATTATAGAAAGAACATCACTCCTTCAATGTTTCTGGATCATTTTTTTTGTTCCAAGAAGTACCAAACATTTCTGTTGACGGCTAAGAAAAAATTTTTTTCCCCGTCGCCCACTCTTTGATTTTTTTCCCCAGAGTATTAAAGTGATGTTGATGAAGTGTGGACAAACTGATTTTGGATTTTGTTCAAGCAGATGCTACAGGGATTTTAAAGTTTTAAACTGGAAACGATAGAGAGACATCTTGGTAGCTCTTTAAAAAGATATGGCGCACTTCTATATGTATTGATGAATAATGCGTTTAAAGACGTGTTTTATTGTAGTCTATGATACTATGTGTTTTTTGAAGACGTTTTTTAAAAAAAGTAAAAGCAAATTATTGAACTCTCTCTATGACTGTTACATTTATTGCCAATGCCACAACCCACGGCGCAACTGAACATCGGTGGGCCCGTTCATTGAAAAGTTTTGGTTTGTTTTGTTTTTTTTTTTGTTTTTCTTTGTTTTTATTAAGGAGATCCCTCCCCCCCCCCCCCCCCCGATCACAATTCTGAAAAACATAAAACCCATCTCGCAGACTAGCATATGATTCATAGGACTCCTCTCAGCACAATAGCGATTGATCAAGGACCTTTCTCGCACAATAGCGATTGTTCAAAACTCCTCCTGCACAATAAGCAATATGATCTGGACCCATCATCGCACATAAGGAATGTTCAGGACTCCATCATCAGCCCCCTGCAATGTTCATAGGCCCTTCAGACGTAGTGATATGAATTTATGGACTCCATCACAGACGATAGCAATATGATTCTGGACTCCATATCGCACAATAACAATATGATCATAAGGACTCCTTTATCAGCACAATAAGTGATATGATTCACAGGACTCTATCATCAGCACACTAGCAATATGAATCATAGGTCCCATCACCGAAAAAGTGATATGATTTCTGGGGCTCCATCACCAGCACAATAAGCGATATGATTCATAGGACTCCATCATCAGCACAATAAGTGATATGATTCAAAGGACTCCATAATCAGCGACTAGTGATATGATTCATAGGGACTCCATCATCAGCACGACTATTAATTTATTCATGGACCTCATCACAA
>JAFLJL010002081.1:0-28676 GCA_018398815.1 Conus ventricosus
TGTGTGTGTGTGTGTGTGTGTGGTGTGTGTGTGGTGTGTGTGTGTGTGTGGTTGTGTGTGTTGTGGGGCATGTGTGCATATGTAAGAGTGTGTGAATGTGTACATGTGCGTGCTCACGAGTGCGCATGCTCTTGTGTGTGTGTGTGTGTGTGTGTGTGTGTGTGTGTGTGTGTGTGTGTGTGTGTGTGTGTGTGTGTGTGTGTGTGTGTGTGTGTGTGCGTGCGCGTCTGCATGTTAGTGTATGCGTGTGTGTGGTCTGTGAGCATGCTTAACCATGCACGCCTCTGCGCATATGTGTGTACATACATGTGTGCTTTACATGTGTGCCCGTGAAAATAGGTGCGCGCGTGCGCGCGCGCGCGTGCGTGCGTGCGTGCGTGCGTGCGTGCGTACGTGCGTGCGTGTGTGTGTGTGTGTGTGTGTGTGTGTGTGTGTGTGTGTGTGTGTGTGTGTGTGTGTGTGTGCCGCGCGGTGCGTGCGAGTGTATGTGTGTGTGGGGTGTGTGTGTGTGTGTGTGTGTGTGTGTGTGTGTGTTGTGTGTGTGTGTGTGTGTGTGGAGGGGGGGGGGGGGGGATGACGCGCTAGTATTTGTGCATGTGCGTGTGCGTATGTCTGCACATGTGCATGCATATGTGTGTATGCGTGTGTGAGTGTGTGTGCGCACGTGTTGATATTTGTGCACCTGATTGCATATACGTGTTCAATAAAACCAGTGGTTGTGATAGATTCAAAGTCTATCTCGGTTGACATGACATGCGTTTGGTCACCTGTGTCTATCATCAGAAAGGCCCAGTGTGAGTCTGCCCCATTCGCTTGGAGTATTAGCAGTGTTGGCCTTGAGATTATTCGAATATTTGTTTGGTTGGTGATATTTGTTGCTCTTCCTTAAGTCTGGATGTGCAGCCACTTCCCCTCTTGATGCTGAGCTCTGAAAAATGGTCTATGATATAATGCCTTGCTCATGTCTCTTGAGGTGATTCTTTGGAATTCTTATCACATCAGATCCTCCATGCTGTAATATCCAGCTCTTATCGTTACCTTCCCTGCTAATGCGCCTACTCTCTCATTTTCTTCGACACCTCCATGCCCTGCACTGGGCAGTATTATACATCTATATGAATCTCTCCAGTGGAAGATTACACATTACTGCATTCCCGGGGCAGTATATCTATATGAATCTCTTCAATGGAAGGTTACACATTACTTCATTCCATGGGCAGTATATCTATATGAATCTCTCCAATAGAAGGTTACACATTATTTCATTCCTGGGCAGTATATCTATATGAATCTCTCCAATAGAAGGTTACACATTACTTCATTCCCTGGGCAGTATATCTATATGAATCTCTCCAATAGAAGGTTACACATTATGTCATGCCCTGGGCAGTATATCTATATGAATCTCTCCAATAGAAGGTTACACATTACTGCATTCTCTGGGCAGTATATCTATATGAATCTCTCCAATAAAAGGGTTACACATTATTTCATTCCCTGGGCAGTATATCTATATGAATCTCTCCAATGGAAGGTTACACATTACTGCATTCTCTGGGCAGTATATCTATATGAATCTCTCCAATGGAAGGTTACACATTACTTCATTCCCTGGGCAGTATATCTATATGAATCTCTCCAATGGAAGGTTACACATTACTGCATTTCCTGAGCAGTATATATATATATATATATATATATATATATATATATATATTTATATATATATATATATGTATATATATATATATATTTTATATATATATATATATATATATATATATATACACATTACTTCATTCCTGAGCAGTATATCTATATATATATGAATCTCTCCAATTCAAGGTTACACATTATTTCATTCCCTGGGCAGTATATCTATATGAATCTCTCCAATTCAAGGTTACACATTACTTCATTCCCTGAGCAGTATATCTATATGAATCTCTCCAATTCAAGGTTACACATTACTTCATTCCCTGGGCAGTATATATATATATTATATGAATCTCTCCAATCAAGGTTACACATTATTTCATTCCCTGGGCAGTATATATATATATATGAATCTCTCCAATTCAAGGTTACACATTATTCATTCCCCTGGGCAGTATATATATATATGAATCCTCTCCAATTCAAGGTTACACATTATTTCATTCCCTGGGCAGTATATATATATAATATATGAATCTCTCCAATTTCAAGGTTACACATTACTTCATTCCCTGGGCAGTATATCTATATGAATCTCTCCAATAGAAGGTTACACATTACTTCATTCCCTGGGCAGTATATCTATATGAATCTCTCCAATAGAAGGTTACACATTACTTCATTCCCTGGGCAGTATATCTATATGAATCTCTCCAATAAAAGGGTTACACATTACTTCATTCCCTGGGCAGTATATCTATATGAATCTCTCCAATAGAAGGTTACACATTACTGCATTCCCTGAGCAGTATATCTATATGAATCTCTCCAATAGAAGGTTACACATTACTTCATTCCAAGCAGGGCCTCCCATTCCACTCTCCCCTTTTTGAAGCCGATTGAGGGAGTCAGTCAGAATCATGCGATTGAGGGAGTCAGTCAGAATCATGCCGATTGAGGGAGTCAGTCAGAATCATGCCGATTGAGGGAGTCAGTTAGAATCATGCCGATTGGGGAGTCAGCAGAATCATGCCGATTGAGGAGTCAGTCAGAATCATGCCGATTGGGGGAGTCAGTCAGAATCATGCCGATTGAGGGAGTCAGTCAGAATCATCCCGATTGAGGGAGTCAGTCAGAATCATGCCGATTGAGGGAGTCAGTCAGAATCATGCCGATTGAGGGAGTCAGTTAGAATCATGCCGATTGAGGAGTCAGTCAGAACCCATCCCGATTGAGGGAGTCAGTCAGAATCATCCCGATTGAGGGAGTCAGTCAGAATCATGCCGATTGAGGGAGTCAGTTAGAATCATGCCGATTGAGGGAGTCAGTTAGAATCATGCCGATTGAGGGAGTCAGTCAGAATCATGCCGATTGAGGGAGTCAGTCAGAATCATGCCGATTGAGGGAGTCAGTCAGAATCATGCCGATTGAGGGAGTCAGTCAGAATCATGCCGATTGAGGAGTCAGTCAGAATCATGCCGATTGAGGGAGTCAGTTAGAATCATGCCGATTGAGGGAGTCAGTCAGAATCATGCCGATTGAGGGAGTCAGTCAGAATCATGCCGATTGGGGGAGTCACTTAGAATCATGCCGATTGAGGGAGTCAGTCAGAATCATGCCGATTGAGGGAGTCAGTTAGAATCATGCCGATTGAGGGAGTCAGTTAGAATCATGCCGATTGAGGGAGTCAGTCAGAATCATGCCGATTGGGGGAGTCAGTCAGAATCATGCCGATTGGGGGAGTCAGTCAGAATCATGCCGATTGAGGGAGTCAGTTAGAATCATCCCGATTGAGGGAGTCAGTCAGAATCATGCCGATTGAGGGAGTCAGTTAGAATCATGCCGATTGAGGGAGTCACTTAGAATCATGCCGATTGAGGGAGTCAGTCAGAATCATCCCGATTGAGGGAGTCAGTTAGAATCATGCCGATTGAGGGAGTCACTTAGAAATCATGCCGATTGAGGGAGTCAGTCAGAATCATGCCGATTGAGGGAGTCAGTTAGAATCATGCCGATTGAGGGAGTCAGTTAGAATCATGCCGATTCAGGGAGTCAGTCAGAATCATGCCTTGAGTATTAAGCTGATCTGTGCATGAGAGCCAGTGGAACGCTTGCGTCACTGCTTCTACCTCCATTGTTAGACCTGAAGTTGTTAAACTGTATGCATTGTCTTCCTGGATATTTTCGGCAGTTCTGCTTCACTGTGTATCTACAGCCTTACTTACCTGCAGTGACGCAACTGTAAGTGTGAAAATCAATTTTTTATTCTGGGCTGAGGCTTTACACCTGCTATTGAATTTCTGCGTTCGTTTTTCCTTCTGACCATTCTCGACAGTGTCTTCCCAGCTCTGGAGCGATGGCAGTTTGTAAGCGTGTTTAAAGTGGTCTGGATATTTTCCCCATTCCTTGGGTTGTTTTTTTTTCAGTTTTGTTAACTGGCACACAAGCTGTATGCTGTCTTACACCTGTCCCATCCATGATTTTCCACGTCCCAGGCGATTGCATTTTGTTTCTTTCAGTGCTGCATTGTGGGTTAGGGGGATTTTCAAGCGCTCTGAAAGATGCCTTCACCTGTTCGAGCTTGTGCCCTACCTGCATTGAAGGAAGGTTAAGCAGGTATAGTATTGTTTTAATTGGAAAGCACGCGCGCTGGTGGCTGGTGTCTTTGTCTGCCAACTTCTCAAAAAATTGAGGGGGAGGGATGTACTACTATTTAACTATCACTCACTTTAAAAACAAACAATAATCCATTTTCCTGTCCATTCCCACACTCCTTTCTCCATTCTCTGAGCGTCTCTCTTCAGACACACTTTGGGTGGACAAAGCAACGATAATAACATTGATAACAATCACCCACGTAGAAAACTTTGAGGACCAGGCAAGGACGTGAAGGAAGCTGACTTACTGCATTGCGAGGACTCTGTATCACAGAAGGTGTGGTCAATGCACACGTCGTTTTCGCCGCACGTCCACCCTGGAAGTATCTCTGAAGGAAGACAGAACTGGATGTATTAATCTTTGTACACTGCCAGTGCCTCACACACACGCTAGACCAAGTCACGTACAGTTGGTCATCGATCCGCACCTGGACAGACCGATGGTCATGACTGGTCAGTGTGGACTTTACGCTGACACACAGGAGATGGCGAACACATACACTAATGACGACCCCATGGTTCTGTGATGAGACTCATGTCTTAACACGCGCACGCAAAGAGAGGGGGAGGAACAGAGAGAAAGAGGGGGAGAGCCAGAGAGAGGGAGAGGGAGAGACGAAGAGAGAGAGAGAGAGAGGGTGGGAGGATGGCGAGAGAAAGGAACAGGGAGGGAGGGAGGAGAGAGCGAGAGGGAGGGAAGGAGAGAGAGGGAGAGCGAGAGAGAGGGAAACGGAAGGAGGGAGAGAGAGCGAGCGAGAGATAGGGAGGGAGGGAGAGAGAGAGAGAGAGAGAGAGAGAGAGAGAGAGAGAAGAGAGAGAGAGAGAGAAGAGAGAGAGAGCAAGGGAGAGACAGGGAGCGCGCGAGAGAGGGAGAGGGATGGAGAGGCGAGGGGGGGGGGGATGAGTGGGAGAAAGAGCGAGAGGGAGGGAGAGAGAGAGAGAGAGAGCAAGGGAGAGATATGGAGCGCGCGAGAGGGATGGAGAGAGAGAGAGGGGGAGGGATGGAGAGAGAGAGGGGGGAGGGATGGAGAGGGAGAAAGAGCGAGAGGGAGGGAGAGAGAGAGCAAGGGAGAGACAGGGAGCGCGCGAGAGGGATGGAGAGAGAGGGGGGGGGGAGGGATGGAGAGGGAGAAAGAGCGAGAGGGAGGGAAGAGGGGGGAGGGAGCAAGACAGATGCAGTCACAGATAGAGGGGGGAGGGGGAGACAGACAGACAGAAGACAGACACAGACACGGAGAAGAGAGAGAGAGAGGGGAGAGAGAGAGAGAGAGAGAGAGAGAGAGAGAGAGAGAGAGAGAGAGAGAGAGAGAGAGAAGGAGAGAGAGAAACAGACAAACACGCAGACAGAAACACACACAGACAGACAGACAGACAGAAACGTGTGTGTGACCCTCCACCAGCAAATGATTCGCTCTTCACCATGAGGGTTATTTTCAGGTTTTCTGCTGTTCTTCATGTATTTCTCATGCTCATCGCAGAAGTTCCAGCCCAGAGTCCAGAACTTATTCCTGACACCTCTACTTCATGTTTGGCAAATGGCTGCAAATACTGGGAAGTAACAAGCAAATCACTTCGTGGTGGAAGGTCATATTTTATCAAGATTAATACAATCGACTACCAAAAAGGTTTGATATCCACACAAAATAAAGCACTTGTATTAACTAGGTCGGTATAGCAGAACATATCATTCGTTTAATGCTTTAAAAAAAAGCAAAAACAAAAACTGTAAAGTATGTTTACAATCGACACAGAATGAAAGACCAACATCGAGTAAGTCAAATATGAATGGAAAAAAAAAAGTTCTCTAGAGAAAAATTTAAGAGCTATTTTTCTGTAGCGGAACTAATATTACAGACACTGTTGATTGTGTATCAAAAACACAGCTACTACAGCGGAACAGGCAACAATTACTCACGAGCAATTCGTTATTTTTGCAAGGCGAACAAGAGTCAATTATGAAAATAAAAGAAGGAATTAAAAAAAAATACAGTAGACTAAACAGTTATCATTTCTTTTCCATTAGTTATCTTTCTTTACCTACTAAAGAAAACCCTGTATGTTGGGGGAAAAATAGAAAGCTGGTTTTCATGTAGATAATTTTGACAGGAAGTGTGTGGTGCACTTACTGCATATCTGATCGACAGGGTAGCAGATCATTCCGACACCACAGGGAAAACCATCAGAGCATGACTCCCCAGATACGTGCACCGTGCTTGCTGGACACAGCAACACACAGGAAGCTTTTAGTGACCATGGTCAGTTGAGGCAGAGAAAGAAAGCGCCCCAGAAAGAGGCCACACACCTCTATTTGTATATTATTACCTGTAAACAAGACAGAGGCCACACACCTCTAGGTGTATACTATTACCTGTAAACAAGACAGAAAAGGCCTCACACCTCTATGTGCATACTATTACCTGTAAACAAGACAGAGGCATCACACCTCTATGTGTATACTATTACCTGTAAACAAGACAGAGGCCTCACACTTCTATGTGTTACTATTACCTGTAAACAAGACAGAAAGAGGCCTCACACCTGTGTATACCATTATCTGTGCACATGACAGAAAGAGGCCTCACACCTCTGTGTATACTATACTGACTTCCATAAAAAACGCGAAAGCAAAACAAGCTGAAGGTTAGGGGCGAATTTTATTGGTCACAATTGTACAGAGTGGAAGCGAGAATTCAACGTGATTTGATTCATTACACGGTAATGTGTGAAAATGTCATCAGCAATATGTCTTTGTGTGGAAAATCCAAGGTCACGTGACAAACCAGATTGAAGTCCTAATACCGTGTGTGGCCACCATTTGCATGGACAACTGCTTGACACCTGCTGCTCATGAGTGGACCAGGTGGTTTGATGCGTCCCCTTGGCACACCAGCCCACACATGGACGATGGCCTGGTGAAGTTGAGCTGCTGTTGCTGGTCGGGGGACGCAGGAGGTCCAACCGTCTCCCAAAGTTAAACCCCCCAAAATTTGTTCTTTTGGGGTTTTAAAATCGGGACGAAGGGCTGGCCGGGGCAGCAAATTGCGTTGTTTGCGAAGAAATTGCTGGGTGGCCTGGTGTGTTTTGGGTCTTCCCTTGTCCGGGTTGGAAGGGCCATTTTTGGGTGTTGCGAAAAAAAAAGGAACAACATGGGGTCTGGCACCTGGTGGATTAGCGCTGTGCATTGACCCCCTGTCCGCGACCAGGACCAAGTTCTGAAAGTTGATGGTCCTATGGCGTGGTTAAATCCATTGACTCCTTATATAACTTTGGGGCCCCCCCAGGGGTTCCGCTCTACACACAGGGTCAGCTTTGCGTTCACCAGGTCAAACCCCAATATTCTGCCCGCCCTGTCAGCCATGTCAATACAAAAAACGGCTTCATCTGGGGAACAGTATGCTTTCCCCCTGCTGCCTGCCCCGTTGATTCCGGGCTTGTCCCACGCCCCTTCCCTCCCGGGTTTCCTTGGTGTCGGGAAACCGGACCTCTGTGGGACCCCCTACATGCCAGCCTTTTCTCTGGGGGACCCCGCCCCCACAGTTTTGAGGCGGTTTCGTTGCTGGGTTTTTCCAGGCACTGTCGGGCGGTTAGCGGCTGTTTGCCCTGTCCCGAAAGTGGGTTCGAAAAAAGGGCGTTTCCTCTCTTGGTGTGGTGACAGGGGGCCTCACCCCTTATGGTATACTTTTCCCTGTAAACAAGACAGAAAAGGGGCCTCACCCTCTATGGTTTTACCTTTACCTTTTAAAAAAGGGACAAAAAGGGGGCCTAAAGCTCGGTGTTACTATTCCCTGTAAACAAGACAGAAAGAGGCCTACACCTCTTTGGTTATATTACTTGTAAAAAAAAGAAAGGGGCCTCACACCTCTGTGTTTTTATTTTTCCCTGTAAAAAAGACAAAAAGGGGCCCTCACCCCTCTGTTTTATCCTTTCCCTTTTGCCCATGACAAAAAGAGGCCTCCCCCTCTTGTGTATACTATTCCCTGTAAACAAGACAGAAAGAGGCTAAACACCTTAGGTGTTTAGTATTCCCTTTTGCAAGGACGAAAGACCCCTCACCCCTCTATGGCTACAATTACCTGAAAACAAGACGAAGAGGCCCCCAAAACCCTTTTTTTGGGGTATACTTTTTCTGTGACATGACAAAAATTTGGCCCTAAAACCCTTTCTTTTTTTACCTTCCCTGTGCACTTGAAAAAAAAAATGGGCCCAAAACCTCTAGTATACTTTTCCCTGTAAACAAGACAAAAAGGGGCCTCCCCTTGTGTGTATAAAATTTAAACCTGAAAACAAGACAGAATGAGGCCTAAACTCTGTGTTTAAATTACCGGGCACTTGAAGACAGGGGGCCAAACACTCTGTGTATACCATTACCTGTAAACAAGACAAAAAAGGGGGCCTTTTTACCTCTGGTGTATCTATTCCCTGTAAAAAAGGCAGACGCCTCACACCCCCGGTGTTTACTATTACCGGGAAACAAGACAAAAAAAGGTTTCACCCCTCTGTGTATACTTTTACCTGTAAACAAGACAGAAGAGGCTTCAAAACCTTTGTGTGTATACTTTTATCTGTAAAAAAGAAAAGGGGCCCTTTAAACCCCCTTTAATGTTTTATTTATTACCGGAAAAACAAGAAAAAAAGAGGCCTCACACCTCTATGTGTATTTTTACCTGAAAGCAAGACGGGGCCTCACACCTTATGTGTATACCATTTTTCTGTGAAAAGACAAATTGAGGCCTCACCCCTCAAAGGTAAAACTTTTACCTGAAAACTAGACAGAAAGGGGCCCTCACCCTCTGTG
Organism: Conus ventricosus; assembly: GCA_018398815.1. Classification (NCBI taxonomy): domain Eukaryota; kingdom Metazoa; phylum Mollusca; class Gastropoda; order Neogastropoda; family Conidae; genus Conus; species Conus ventricosus. The sequence goes on from JAFLJL010002081.1 coordinate 9,109, forward strand.
TTACTATTCCCTAAAAACATGACGGGAAAGGGCCCCACCTCGGTGTTTTCAATTCCCTAAAAAAAAAGGGGAAAAAGAAAGAGGCCTCACACCTCTGTGTGTTTACTATTCCCTGTTTAAACTTTACAAAATTTTTGGGGCCACACCTCTGTGTTTTTCCCTATTCCCTTTTTTCCCAAGACAGAAAGGGGCCCCAAACACCTCTATGTATACTACCCCTGAAAACGGACAAAAATGGGCCCCTCCACCCTCTACGTTTTACTTTTACCTGTAAAAAAGGACAAAGAGGCCTCCACCTCTTGTATGTATACTATTCCCTGTAAAAAAGACAGAAAGGGGGCCACCTCCTCTAGGGGGAATATATTCCCTGTAAACAAGCAGGGCCTCACCCCTCTGTGTTTTACTATTATTTGGGAAAACAAGACAGAAAGAGGCCTCACCCTCTGTGTTTACCCATTCCCTGGGCACATGACAGAAAGAGGCCTAAAACCCCTTTAAAATGTGTTTTATTTTAAAACCGAAAACAAACAGAAAGAGGCCTCAAACCTCTATGGGGTTACTTTTAAACCTGAAAAAAAAGACAGAAAGGGCCTCACACCTCTATTTTGTTTCTATTACCTGTGAAAAAAGGCCAGAAAGAGGCCTCACACCTCTATTTATTTTTTTTTCCTGTGCACAGGGACAGAAATAGGCCTAAACCCCTCTACGTTTTCTATTACCTGTAAAAAAGCGAAAGGGCCCACTTTTTCTTGTTTTTTTCTAAAACCCCCCCCCCCCAAAAACAAGACGGGAAAGAGGCCTCCCCCTCTATGTATACTATTCCCTGAAAAAACAGGGACATAAAGGGGCCCCTCACCCTTTGTGTGTATACTTTTCCCCAGTAAAAAAGACAGAAACAGGCCTCACCCCCTCTATGTATATTTTACCTTTTCCCCCCCAGAGAAAAAGAGGCCTCACCCCCCTATGTGATACTATTACCTTTTAAAAATTGACGGGAAAGAGGCCTCACACCTTTTATGTGTTTTCTTTTCCCTGTAAACAAGAAAGAAACAGGCCTCCACCTCAAAGTATACTATTACCTGTAAAAAAGAGAAAAGGGGGCCTCCCCCTTTGTGGGTTTTTCTTTTACCAGAAAAACAAGACAAAAAACGGGCCCTCACCCCTCTATGTTTTACTATTCCTTTTAAAAAGAGAGAAGGGCCCACACCCCTTTGTGTATATATTACCGGGGAAACATGAAAAAAAAGAGGCCTCAAAAACCTCTATGTGCATCCCATTACCTGTAAAAAGGACGGGAAAGGGTCACACCTTTGTGTATACTATTACCTGTAAAAAAAAGACAGGGGCCTCAACCTCTATGTTTTGCTTTTCCCCCTGTAAACAAGCAAAAAGAGGCCTAAACCCCCTTATGTGTATACTTTTTCCCTGTAAGCAAGACAAAAAGGGGCCTCAACCTCTATGTGTTTACTATTCCCTGTAAGCAAGACGGAAAAGGCCTCACACCTCTTGTGTATACTTTTAATCTGTCCCACATCAAAAGGGGGCCTAAACCTTATGTGTTTTCACTTCTATGTGTATACTTTTCCTGAAAAACAAGAAAAAAGGGGCCCTCACACCTCTGTGTGTGTGTACATTTTCATGTGTAAACCATTCCCTGTGCATTGAGAGAAAGGGGCCCCAACACCTCTATGTGTGTCCACATCTATGTGTATACAAATTAACTGTGCACTTGGAGAAGAGACCTCACACCTCTATGTGGTAACATTTTTGTGTATACTATTACCTGTGCCCCATGCCCAGAAAGGGCCTCACCCCTTTTTGGGTTTACACTTCTTTGGGTTTGCTATTAATGTGCACAAGAAACAGTACCCTGCCCCCCACCCCCAAAAAAAATTTTTATTTTTTAAAAAGGTTAATTATACAAATTTCCGCCGAAAAACAGGGACAAATGGGGTTAGGGCCCAAAACACGAGGGCTTTTTCGACTTCTCGGGTTTGTCTTCGGGAAAAATTAATAAAATTTTTAAGGCAATGAAAAGAGAACAAAGGATCTTTTATCTTCTCGAATTTGGCGCAAGGGGGGTTTTAAAATAAAAAACCGGGCCCGCGGGAAGGAGAAAATTTTAAAGGTTCCATTTTTCTTTTAAAAAAACAAAAAAAACCCAAAAAAAACAAAACAAAAAACAACAACAAAAACCCAAAAACCCCAACAACAACAACTTTGTCCCTTTCTCTGCACCCTCTTTTTTTTTTTTAAGGCCATCTTGCGCCGAATTTGAAAAGTTGTAAAGGGCTTCTTGTTGTTTTCGCCCGTTGGTGTTGTTTATCTTCCCTAAAGAAGCCCGGTAGAGGTCAAAAACGCCCCGTGCTTTGTTTTGGGGACTTTGTTTTCTGTTGTCGGGCGGTTTTCATTATCACCCTTTTTTTTGATTTGTTTTAATCTCCCCCTGCACCCCACCTCCTTGGGAAAACTCATTTTTAAAAATTGGATTGCTTTGTTTATTTTTTGTTGTTTGGGTTTTTTTTGGGTTTGGCCTTGCTTTGTTTGGATGCTTTGTTTTTGTTTGGTTTGCCTTGTCTATGTTTTTTTTGGGCCTTTTTCTGTTTGGATTGCTTTGTTTGTTTGGAGGGGCCTTGTTTATTTTTGGGAAATTGCCTTTTTTTAGGGTTTGGATTGTTTGTTTAAATTTGGATTGCTTTGTTTTTGTTTTTGGATCGCTTTTTTTAGGGTTTGGATTCCCCCTTGGGGTTTATTTTTGGTCGTTTTGGGGTTTTTTGTTTGGATTGCCTTTTTTTATGTTTGGATTGCTTTGTTTATTTTTGGTTTGGGCTTTGTTTTGTTTGGGGTTTGTTTTGGGTTTTGTTTTTTCGTTTTGCTTTTCCTCCAGTGCGCCCAAAATGCAGTGAATTTTTCCCATTTGTTTTTTCTACGTTGTCCCAAACCCGGCCTCCCAATTTTTTAAAACCTTTATCTGTCTATTTTGTCTACCGATGACAAAACAGCAGACAGACAAATGAAAAATTACCCTTGCCGGGAAGGTTTTTTTTTTAAACGGTTTGGTACGGTTCTTGGGGCTTTATTTTTTTTTTGGGCCACTGGGGCCTTTCTTGTTATCATGTGTAAATTACGCCCCCCCCTCTCTCATGGGGCGCCAACACCACCACACACCCACGCCCCCTCACCCACACAACACCACACGCACCCCACACACCCCACCACACACCGCACCACACCTCCACACACCACACTAAACCACACCCACCCCAACACACACAAACACACACCCCACACACACACCACACACACCCCAAAAACCAAAAACCACACACACAAAACAAAAACCACCACAACACACAACACCACCCCCTAACACACACACCACACACACACCCCACACACCACACCACACACACACAAAACACACACACACCCCACACACCCCACCCCAAAATCCTTTCCCTTTTTTTTCTCACCCTTTTTTGTTATTTTGTTTTGGGTTTAAATTTTTGGGTTTGGTCTCCTTCCTTGCCCCTTTAAACGAAACCCCACCCCCACCCCCCCCCGGCCCCTCTCAGACCCCACCCCCCACCCCCCCCCCCTCTGACCCCCCCCACCCCCAACCCCGCCCCCTTTCTCAAAAAAAACCCCCCACCACCCCCCCCCCTGCCCCCCTTTTCAGCCCCACCCCCACCCCCACCCCTGCCCCCCTCTAAGACCCCCCCACCCCCCCCCCCCTCCCCCCCTTAGCCCCCACCCCCCCCCCCCCTCCCCCCCTCTCAGCCCAAACCACCCCCCCCCCACCCTGCCCCCCTCTCAGCCCCCCAAACCACCCCCCCCCTCCCCCCCTTGGGAAAATGGGGGCACGGCAGGGGTCTCCCATTAGAACTCCGTCTTGCCCCTATCTGGACATCTGCCGTTTCAGGACATGACTTTTCCCCAGGTGAGTGGTTCTCCCCCCCCTCTATACTGGAATCTGCCGTTCTCAGGCCCTAAACCAACCCATTTGGTGGGGGTTTCCCTCCCATTTCCTCCTATATTTGGCATCTGCCGTTTCGGGGACGGGGAAACCCCGTTGTAAAGGGGTTCTCCACTCCCCCATACTGGACATTTGCCGTTCTCAGGAAAGGACAATCCAGTTGGAGTGGTTCCCCCCCTTCCTTACGGGGACTTTCTCCCGTTTAAGGCTGCAATTCATTTGTGAGTGGTTCCCCCCTCCTCCTTACTGGACATCTCCCTTTTCCCCGGACTTGAAATTCATTTGTGAGTGGTTCCCCCACCCCTTTTTTGGAATCGGGCCGTTCTCGGAAGAAAACCCTTTTTGTGAGGGGTTTTCTCCCACCCCTCCTATACTGGACATCTGGTTTAGGCCCAGGGACAACCCCAGTTGGGGGGTTCTCCCCCTCCTTACAAACATTGCCGTTCTCGGACATGCCCAATTTAAGTTGTGAGGGGTTCCCCCAACCCCCTTTAATGACATCTGCCGTTTAAGGAAAAGGGCAACCCGTTGTGAGTGGTTCCCACTCCCCCTTTATGGACATCTGCTTTCCCAGGACATGACAATCCAGTTGTGAGTGGTTCCCCCACTCCTCTATACTAGACATCTGCCGTTTCGGAAAATGAAATTTCAGTTTTTGAGGGGTTCTCCCACTCCTCCTAAAACTGACATCTCCCGTTCTCAGGACGGGGACAATCCCAGTTGTGAGCGGTTCCCCTACCTCCTTATACTGGAATCTCCGTTCTCAGGAATGCCCAACCCCAGTTGTAAAGGGGTTTCTCCCACCCCTTTTAATGGACATCTGCCGTTTCGGGGACATGACAACCATTTGGGTGGTTTCCCATTTCCTCCTATTAGGACATCGGGCCGTTCTCGGGGACATGAAAATTTCCCAGTTGTGAGTGGTTCTCCCATCCTCCTATACTGGACATCTCCCTTTCCCTAAGGGACTTTGACCCTTTTGTGGTGGTTCTCCCACTCCTCCTTTACTGGAAATCTCCCGTTTCGGGGACATGAAAATTCAGTTGTGGGGGTTCTCCCCTCCCTTTTTAATGGACATCTGCCTTCTCGGGGACTGACAACCATTTGGTGAGTGGTTCTCCCCTCCCCTTTTACGGGGGAATCTCCCGTTCCAGGACAGGGGAAAAATTTCAGTTGGAGGGGTTTTCCCCCACTCCTCCTTTTACTGGAATCTGCCGTTTCAGGCATGCAACCCAGTTGTGGTGGTTCTCCACTCCAGCAGCTCCCCACGGCAACTTTCCCCCCTTCAGTGTCCCGAGGCAGAGGGGGGGATCCAGTTAAAATTTTTCATGAAAAGGTTTTCGCTCACCCCGGAACGTTCCTCCCCAGTGTCCCGAAAAACTTTGGGGGGACCCGTTGAAATTTTATGTAAACTTTTTTCATTGACCTTTGTTTTTAAACACTAAAAGAAAATAATAACATGAACTTTGCTTGAGAAAAAAAGGTCATAAATCAATGAATAAAAAAATAAGTAAACCAAGGGAAAAAATTTAAATTTCATAAATTTGGAAATTGAAGAAGATCAGTGTAAAAACAACAGGGTTGACCCTCTAAACGGGTTTTGGACTGTTTGGCAGAATCCCCCCTTTTCACCTTCCAAACAGCCCAAACCCCAATTCTTCCCCCTTCCCAGAGCACTTCCTTTTCGTCTCGGGGGTTTCCCAAAAAAAGGGGGCCCCCCAAAAAAAAAATTTTGGGGGGGGGGGGGGGGTTTTTTCCCCCCCCTTTTTCCCCCCAAATTTTTTGGGGGGGGGGGTTTGGCAAAGGGGGGGTTTTCCCCCAAAAAAAACCACACCCACCCCCAAAAAAACACAAACACACAAACCCCCACACCCCAAAAACCCCCCCGCACGCACGCACGCCCCCCCCCCCCCCCAAAAAAAAAAAAAAAAAAAAAAAAAAAAAAAAACACACACACACACACACACACACAAACCCCCACACCCAAAAACCCCACAAAAATTTTTTTTTTTGTTTTTTTTTTATTTTTTTTTTCCCCCCAAAAGGGGAAATTTTAAAAGGAAAAAAAAAAAAAGAAAAGGGCCCCCAAAAAAAAGGGGGGGGGTAGAAAAAGGGGGAGCAGGGGGGAAAAAAAAAAGCCCCTTTTTTTTTTTTTAAACCCCAATTTTTTTTTTTTTTTTAACCCCTCCGGGGGTTTTGGGGGTTGGGGGGGCCTTTCCGGTTTGGGCCCCCCAAAACCCCCCCCCTTTTTAAATTTTTTAAAAATGGAAAAATTTTCCTTTTCCCCCCCCCCGGGCCCGGGGCCGGGGCTTAGGGCTTTTTGGGGTTTTTGGTTTTCAAAATTTGGGGGAAAAAAATTTTTAAAGGGCCGGAAAAAAAACCGGGGAAAAAAAAAAGGGGGAGGAAAAAAAACCCCCCTTTTTTTTTCCCCCCCCCCGGGGGGGGGGAAAAAAAATTTTTTCCTTTTTAAAAAAAAAACCAAAAAAAAATTTTTTAAAAAAAAATTTTGGGGGTTTTTTTTTTAAAAAAAAAAATTTCTTTTTTAAAAAAAAAAAAAATTTTTTTAAAAAAACCCCAAAATTTTCCCAATTTTCCCACCTAAAAAAAGGGAAAAAAGGGGGGGGGGGAAAAATTTTTTTTAAAGGGGGCCCCGACCCTTTTCCCCCCCCCGGGGGAAAAAGGGGGAAAAAAAAAAAACCCCCCCCCCCGGGGGAAATTTTTTTTGTCCCCCCTTGGGCCCTTCCCTGGTTTTCCCCTTTTTCCCCCAAAAAAAGGGGTTTTTTTGGTTTTTTGGGTTTTTTTTTTTTTTTAAAAAGGTTTTTTTTCCCAAAAAAATTTTTGGGTTTGGGGTTTTTTTTTTTTTTGGGGGAAAAAAAAGGGGTTTTTTTTGGGGGAAAAAAAAAATTTTTTTTTAAAAAAACCCCCCCGGGGGGAAAAATTTTTTCCCTTTTTCCCCCCCCTTTTTTTAAAACCCCTTTTGGGGTTCCCCTTTTAAATTCCCAAAAATTTTTCCCCCCCCTTTTTTTTTTTTTTTTGGGGGACGGTTTTTTTAAAATTTTTTAATTTGGGCCCCCGGGGGGTTTTGGTTTGGGTTTTTAAAATTTTCCCCCCCCCTTTTGGGAAATTTTTTTTTGGGGGGAAAATTTTTCCCCTTTTTTTTTTTTTTGGGGGGGTTTTTTTTTAAAATTTTTTTCCCAAAAAAAATTTTTTTTAAAAAATTTTGGGGTTTTAAAAAAAAGGGGGGGGGGAAAAAACCCCAAAAAAATTTTAAATTTTTTTTGGGGGGGGGGAAAAAAAAAAAAAAAATTTTTTTTTCCCCGGGGAAAAAAAAAGGGGAAAAAAAATGTTTTTTCCGGAAACCCCTTTTTTTTTTAAAAAAAAAAAAATTAAAAAAGGGGGTTTTTTTGGGGGGGGAAAAACCCCAAAAAAAAAACCCCCCCCCGGGGCCTTTGGGGGAACCCCCCAAAACCCCCAAAAAAACCCCCCCGCCTTTGGGGGCCCTTTGGGGCCCCCCCCCCGGGAAATTTCCCCCCAAACCCCCGGGGTTTTTTTTTTTAAGGGAATTTTCCCCCCCCCCCCGGGCCCCCCTTTTTTTTTTCCCCCCCCCTTTTTTTTGGTTGGGGGGGGCCCCCCCGGGGGTTTTTAAACCCCCGGGCCCCCTTTGGGGGGGGGTTTTTTCCCTTTTTTTGTTTTTTCCCCTTTTTTTCCTTTTTGGGGGGGGTTTTTAAAAAAAAACCCTTTTTTTTAAAAAAATTTTTTTTCCCCCTTTGGGGGGCCCCCGGAAAAAAAAAAAAAACCCCACAAAACCCCCCCCCCCTTTTTTCCCCCTTTTTTTAAATTTTTTTAAAAAAACCCCTTTTAAAAAAAAAACCCCCCCTTGTTTTTTTTTTTAAAACCCCCCTTTTTTTTTTTTAAAAATTTTTTTTTTTTTTTTTTAATTTTTTTTTTTATTAAAAAATTAAAATTTTTTTTTTTAAAAAAAAAAATTTTTTCAAAACCCCCCAAAAAAAAAAAAAAAAATTTTTTTTTTTTTTTTTTAAAAAAAAAAAAAACCTTTTTTTTTTTTCTTGGGGAAATTTTTTAAAATTTTTTAATTTTTTTCCCCCAAAAAAAAAAATTTTTTTTTTTTTAAAAATTTTTTTTTTTTTTAAAAAATTTTCTTTTTTTTTAAAAAATTTTTTTTAAAAACCCCCTTTTTTTTTTTAAAAATTTTAAATTTTTTTTTTTTTTTTTTTTTTTTTCCGTTTTTTTTGGGGGGGGGCCTTTTTTTTTTTTTTAATTTTTTAAAAAAAAACCCCCCCCCCCGGGGAAAAAAAAAAATTTTTTTTTTTTTTTAAATTTTTTTGGGAAATTTTTAAAATTAATTTTTTTCTGGTTTTTCCAATTTTTTTGGGGGGGGGGTTTTTTTTTTGGGTTTTTTGGGGTTTTTTTTTTTTTTTTTTTTTTTACTTTTAAAAGGGAAGGGTTTTTTTTTTCCCCCGGTTTTTTTTTTAAAAAAATTTTTGGTTTTTTTTTCCCCTTTTTGGGTTTTTTGGTTTTTTTTTTTCCCCTTTTTTTTAAAAAAAAAATTTTTTAAAAAAAATTTTTTTTCCCTTTTTTTAAAAAAATTTAAAATTTTTAAAAAAATTTAAAACTTTAAAAATTTTTTTTTCCCTTTAAAAAAAAAAAAATGGGAAAAATTTTTTTTTTTTTAAAAAAAACCTTTTTTTCCCCCTTAAATTTTTTCCCTTTTTTTTTTTTTAAATTTTTTTTTATTCAAATTTTGGGGGAATTTTTTTTTTTCCCTTTTCATTTTTTTTTTTTTAATTTTTTTAAAAGGGCCCAAAAAGGGGGGGGTTCCTTTGGGGGTTTTGGGTTTTAAGTTAGGTTTTTAAAAATTTTTTAAAATTTTTTTTTAAAAAAAACAAAAAGGCCAATTTTTTTTGGGGTTTTTTTGGGGGTTTTGGGGGTTTTTTCCCAAAAATTTTTTAAAAAAAAACCCAAAAAAATTTAAAAAAAAAATTTTTTTAAAAAAACCCCCCTTTTTAAAAAATTTTTAAAAGGGGTTTTCCAAAATTTTTAAAAAAAAAAAAAAAAAAGGGGAAAAAAAAAAAAAAACGTTTTGGGGGGGAAAAAAAAAGGGGGGGGGGGGGGAAAAAAAAAAAAAAAGCGGTTAAAAAAACCCCAAAAAAGTTAAAAAAAAAAGGGAAAAATTTAAAATTCCCCCAAAAAAAAAAGGGGTTTTTAAACCCTTAAAAAAAAAAGGGGGGGTTTTTTTTTGGGAATTTTTTGGGGTTTTCCCCCCCAAAAAAAAAAAACCCAAAAAAAAAGGGTTTGGAAAAAGGGTTTGTTTTAAAAAAAAGGGGGGGGGAAAAAAAGGGGAAAAAAAAAATTAAAACGGGAAAAAAATTTTTTGGGGAAAAAAAAATTTAAAAACCAAAAAATAAAAAGGGAAAAAACCCCCCAAAAAATTTTTTAAAACCCTTTAAAAAAAAAATTTTAAAAGAACCCCCCAAAAAATTTTTTTTAAAAAAAGAAAACCCCCAAAAAAATTTTTTTTTTAGGGAAAAAAAAAAAAGGGGCCCTTAAAAATTTTTTTTTGGGGGGTTGGGGGAAAAAAACCCCAAAAAAAAAATTTTTCCTTTTAAACCAAAAAAAATTTTTTAAAAAAGGTTTTTAAAATTTTTAAAAAAAATTTTTAAAGGAAATTTTTTTTTAAATTTTAAAAAAGGGGGTTTTTAAATTTCCCCCAAAAAGGGGAAATTCCCCCTTTTTCCCAAAAAAAAGGTTTTTGGCTTTTTAAAGATCAAAAGGGGGGTTTTTTTTTTAAACCCGGGGGAAAAAACCCCCCTTTTTTTTAAAAGAAAATTTTTTTAAAAAGGGGAAAAAAAAAAAAAAAAAATTTTTTTTTGGGGGTTTTAAAAAAAAAATTTTTTAAAAAATTTTTTTTTTGGGGGAAAAAAAAAACCCCCCAAAAAAAAAGGGGAAAAATTTTAAAAAAAAGGTTTTTTTTTTTTAAAAAAAAATTTTTTTTAAAAAACCCAAAAAACCCCGCCCAAAAAAATTTTTAAAAGGGAAAAATTTAAAATTCCCGGGCCCTTTTCCCCCTTTTTTTAAAAAAAGGAAACCCTTTTTTTAAAAAAAAAAAACCCCCCCAAAAAAAAAAAAAAAGAAAATTAAAAAAAAAAATTCCCCCAAAAAAATTTAAAATTTTGGATGAAATTTCCCCCAAAAAAAAAAAAAAAAAATTTTTTTAAAAAAAAAAAAAAAAAAAAAAAAAGTTTTTTTTTATTTCCAAATTTTTTTTTTTGGGGGTTTATTTAAAAAAAACCCCTTTTTTTTCCCCGGGAAAAAATTGGAAAAAAAATTTTCCCTTTTTTTTTTTTTTTTTTGGGGGCCAATTTTGGGGGTTTCTTTTTTTTCCGGTTTTTTTTTTTTTTCCCCCCCAAAAATTTTTTTTTTGGAAAATTTTTCCCCCCCCTTTTTTTGTTTTTTTTGGGTTTTTTTAAAAAATTTTTTTTTCCCCAAAAATTTTTACCCTTTTTAAAAAATTTTTTTCTTTTAAAATTTTAAAATTTTTTGGGGGGTTTGGGTTTGGGGGGCTTTTAACCCAAAAAAAATTTTAAATTTTTTTTTTTTAAAATTTTAAAAAAAATTTTAAAAATTTTTTTTTTTAAATCCCTAATAAATTTTTAAATTAAAAAAATTTTTAAAAAAATTTTTTTTTTTTGGGAAAAAAATTTACTTTGGGGGGCCCCCCCCCTTTTTTTTTTTTCCAAAAAGGGAAAAACCCAAAATTTTTTTGGGAAAATTTTTTTTTTTTTTTCCTTTTTAAATTTTGGGGGTTTTTTTTTAAAAAATTTTTAAAAAAATTTTTTAACTTAAAAATTTTTTAAAAATTTTGGGTTTTTTAAAAAATTTTTTTTTGGGGGGGGGGTTTTTTTCCCTTTTTAAAAATTTTGGGTTTCCTTCAAAATTTTTTTTAAAAAAAAAGGGGTAATACTGGATCGAAAGATTATAAATTGAATTGATGTAAGCAATGATCATCTTCGTAATAAAAGTTGATGAAAATATAAACCCCCTGTTTATGCGTCCTCCGTGCCATTGCATATAAAACCGGATAACAAATACTCGTTTGTGTTTGTCTATCTAACACTTTTGTACAACTGTTGTGTTGATCTCATGTAGATTAGATCGCAGTTTTTACGTTGTCATGATGAAAAGTCTTATTGCCAAACAATGCTTCTTTGTAGTTGTCATGTGATATGTTTGACTGCACAACGCTGCGAGATATTCCCTTTGCTTTCTTAATGATTTTCTCCTGGCTCGAAATACTGTACATTTTTTACCTTAAACCAACAAACTCCTTGATTCACCTTTCCAGATAATTCATCCTTCATCTTTCCTAAAACCTTCTTATTAGTAATTGAATGCAAAGGCGAATCTTAGGATAATCGGACGTGTCATACCATCCTGCATGCCCTTTAGCTACTTCTAATTCCATGTCTTTATAGATGTCTTCAGTAGGGATATCTATAACAAAACTGTCTGTATCTGTGTAAAGTACTCTGGACTCAGGATACGAGGGCTTAAAGTAGTCATAAAGAAACTCTAACATCAAAGCTTTGATAATTCTAAAACAGTAAACCCAATAAATACAGGTTTGTTAATTTGACTTTCTTTTTTTTCATCATTATGCCAAAAAGCTGATCATGAAATCTTCTGAAGTCCTGTAATTTGGTTTGAAGTCAGCTTAATTGCTTCGTTCTCTTTGGTGACTAATCTGACATCTTTACGTTTGTGGGGATTCTCCCATAGTTCTTTCCGAAACAGCTGTTGTTCATCAACTTGAAAAAGTCTTTTTCTGAAGCATCTGTGGATTTGGTTCTGAGATCAGTGTTCTTCATGATGTATGGTTTCATGAACTGTTCTTGATCAAAGCAATTATACGATGAACAGCTGTCAACTTCAAACCATGTCTTAAATAAAATTGCAGAAGTCTGTAATGACAGACATAATTTTTTTGCCCCGAAGGTTAGGTACAAGTTTAGGCGGTTCTGTTGGATTCATCTTTAGGCTTTCTGCTGCTAATGGATAGTCATTATGCAGGTCATGGAGTTCCTGAGGATATTCTAAGTCAACTTCTAGAATGAAACCACGCTGTTGATCAGGCGTTAAACTGCCCAACCACTTTAATGCCTTTTGAATATTATTCGGATCGCCGCCTGTGTACATTTTAAAGTTACGTAATGGAAGTGACTGCGCCATTGCCCAACCATACAGATTGTTTGCATCTAAATACATAAGATAGTTAGACTTTTTACTCGGATCATAGTCGTCCAAGTATTTGTTGTTTGCTTTACAGTAATGATGCGACGCCATACTAATTCCCCCACGCAATCCGTTTTCAATCATCTGAATCATTGGTAAATCTGACAATAAATCAATCTGTACTCCAGTAAACTTTAAGAAAGCATCCCAGCTCATCCCGGGCGCAGAAATGTAATGCGCGGGATCCAGGCTATAATGTTTCATGCAGGTCTTTCTATAATTTTCAAAAATATCCGCCAACAAACATACATCTGCCATCAAGTAGGAGTCATGATAGTCTCCCATCGTTTTACACTCTAACTTCTGCCACGCATCTTGAGCATGCTGGTAATCAGAATCGCTGACACCCTTTCCTCTAAGACTAAAAAGAACGCGCCTTTAGGAGGAAGTGTATCTTCATCAAACCTTTCCCAACTGTTCATGTACTCATAAGGATAAACGCCCTTTCTAACGAGAGTTGGGTCAAAATATTCTTCTGTTATTGGGCAGGACTTTAAGGGCATAGCTAGTGACTCTAATGATCCATCATGTGTTGCATAGAGTCATAAAAAGACATGTTATTTAGATTAAAGCACATGTACTTTTCTGATGACTGTGCAATGCATGCTACCCTGAAGGCGTTGGTTACTGCTTGCAATATAAGATGAGAGTCGTAACCTCGCAAGTTATGAAAGAAGATGGGCAGCTTCCATGTCTTAGGATCAAACTTTAGTTGAAGATTGCATTTACTGTGCGCCGCTCCTCTGAACTTTCCGCTAATGTGATCATGGTCTCTTACTCGCTGGCCGCCAAGGCCACCTTTTGGATTGGCTTCCTCACTGAGTTCTAAACCGCAAATCCAACAATGTGTGGCTAATTTATACTGTTCTTGGTCTTCGGGTGTCATTATGATTTCAGATAAGTTTAGATTATTAGAACAGTCATTACGCACTTTCTGCATGCGTTCTAAGAAGTATTCTGCAGCATCTGGGCCTCTATACAATTCTGGTGCTGAATGGGCGCCATCGACCTGATAACAATGAAGGCAAATGAACAAATCTGATGATTACTCATTAAGACTGTTTTTCGAAGTTTTTGTGGTGCTGGCCCTTCATAAGGAACAATGAGTGATTCAAAGTCTGCGTAAACAACATATGGAGAATTTTGCAGCCGTTTCCAGTTCTTAAAACTAACTTTAGATCCGGGTGGGGTGTAATTAGTTCTGTATTACAGTCTACAGAACTTTTACAATGTTTCTTATGTTCGCTCGCGGCTTGAACAGATGGCATTCTTGTTAAACATTTTCTACAGAATTCTTGTTTGCCATGATCTTTTGAAGTATGCTGCATTAGTCTACTCATTGTTCGTATCAATGTGTAATGCGGTAGCCCTGTTGGCGAAGACATTAGGAGTAAGTCAACATGATTTTTGTCTGGTTCGCCCATTGTTGGACTGTTCTTGGACACTTTAATTGGCACCAAATTTGTTTCCTCATCCCATGTGTATACATTAACAGTTATTGGTTTGTTTTGTCCTTCAAACTGATCAATTTGATCTACACTAACAGGAAAGGATATTCCATTGAAGTTAAGATCTTTGGTGTATTGCCGATAGTTAGTCACTCTCTCTGCATGTTCGCGGACATGATGCAGCCTTGCAAGAACACACCACATGAAACATTTGTTGTCTGAATTCTTTATGTTTAAAACTGCTCTCTTTGAAACCAACTCTCGAGGTAGCGGAATGTAAGCCTTGCCTACAATCGGTGCATACTTAGCCTGTTTTAATCTAATCTCTAAGACTTCGCCCTCTGACCAACCAGAGCCTCTCATTTTAGCTTCTTCAGCGGCAGCGTCAAACTGTATAAGCAGTTCGTCTGCCCAACCGGGTGTTAAGTCATTATGAGAAAGAATAGTCTGCTGTTTAGTTGAGACCCAGACTTCTAGATTTTCTTCATTTATTGTTATATAGTCGATTAAAACAGCTAACATTACTTTAACTGGCGGGTCTATTGTTAGTTTACTTGGAACTTGAGAAATTGCATGTACAACGCTTGCCCGCACGTTTTCTGGATTAATAACTTCTAAATCAATATCATTCAGTGCTCTTGACAAACGCTCTTTCTCGAGCATTCCTTCAAACAATTCATCTGGGCCTTCATATATCTTAGCCATGCTGTCTTTCTTTTCTAAGCCAACATATTTATTTAAATTAAAAAAAAATAATTAATCAGAATCAATATCAACGGTCTTTTTGTGCTTGGACTCATAAACTAAAGTATAAACACCCTTTGGTGTTGTTAATGTGAGCTGTTTAGAACAGAGTTTAATGTTTCGTTTACTTTTTTTAAGCATTCCTTTTTTATCTGCTCAGCGTCTGGCTGTTGAGAAAAACTTGTCCTCGCCTTTCTTTGAAGATCAAACTTTTGTCTTTTGTAGTCATCAAAATCGGCCTGTAAACGATTAAATTCTTCATCCGTGATGTTTGAGTCAGCTAGTGCTTTATTTATTATCAGCTTGAAGGAACTAAGTTTAGCCGTTATTAGTTGAACCATAGCTGTGTGCTTTTGGAGTTTAGTTTTTAATTTTTTGCTAGCAGCACCTACAGCTAATGAACACAGGCCAAGATCTAAAGACAAACCGCCTAGAGGCAAAGCTGCGGGTGCGCCTATGCCGTTGCTAAGAGGCCAACACTCGTTCCTGCTGATGCGGCGCTTATAGTTGATGTTCCGTATTAACATAGGTGACAGCATTAAAGGCAGCAGAATACCTTCGTTTGGTTTTGCTGTATTTTGAAAGGTCTTGCTCTAGTTTTTGTTGCATTTGTGTAATGTTTGGTTAATCTGAAGGTTTTTATGTTAGGGCTTTCTACTGTCCCTTCTTTTGGCGACTCTGGCGCTGTAGGCACATTTGGATAAACCTGAACAGACATGCTTTTTAAAAATGAAAAATTAATTTAGTAATGTATATCTTTTAATCTGTTTTCTTGAATATTCAGCTGCGCATCATATATTAAAAACAAATGTGCATTAAGCGGTTTATCGGCTTCTTCTTCTTTATCAATTTGAATATTTATTACGTCTCTCACAGTTCTCCCGCTTCCATGCAACTGATTATCCTCTGTTGACCTTAGGTCAATCCATAAACCGTATTTCGTTGTTAAATAATCATCAAGCCTAACATTGTGAAGATGTAAATCTTTTGACACAAGGTCTAAATGTCGGACTTCTAAAACCTCCCGCCTCCAAAACAGTTTTCTTATTTCATCAAAATGCTGATAAGGTTTAAGCCCGCTAGCGTAGATTTGGTTAGGACTACCCTCAATCGAACATTGTACTTCGTTATTTTAGGATTAATAAACTTTTCACTTCCTCTTTTGAATGGTTCTTCATCTTCGCACAGCATAAAATACCTTTAAGCGATCTTGCTGCAACACTAAAACTAAAATTCCATATAGCGTCTGCCCTGCTTCTGGATATGTTGTATGATGAATCACTCTTTCGTAATATATTGCTAATTTTGACTGATATTGGTGCTCAATCAGCCTTGCTAAATTAGGGCTGCTAACAACGTCAAACTCTAACGAGATGTCAGAAATGCTGTACTTTGCTTCGGTGTCTGATGATCTGATAACACGTTTGTATTCATTAAAGTTAGTTC
Source organism: Conus ventricosus (assembly GCA_018398815.1). Taxonomy (NCBI): domain Eukaryota; kingdom Metazoa; phylum Mollusca; class Gastropoda; order Neogastropoda; family Conidae; genus Conus; species Conus ventricosus. Next base: position 25,033 of record JAFLJL010002081.1, read on the forward strand.
ATATGACAATCTGTCTTTTAATGCTCCTTGAAAGTATGGCGCATGCGCTTTTAACAGCTCAAAATCTAAGGGAATGGAAAAGCGATTTCCATACGCAAAATTTACGGCTACATACTTTTTGCTGTCTTTAATATCTGCGGCGCCTATTCTATGTTTTAGTGCTTCTTCATTTTCGATTCCTTGAAACGCAAGATCAGCCCTTTCTTTCCCGGTTAGCCATAGATCAGAATAGGTTAAAAATATGTCTGCATTGTGTAAAGAAAATATTTCTTGCCCCTCAAGTTTTAATAGAAATTTTCTTAACGATTGCCGCCCCAGATTTGTACAACTGTCCTGTTTAGGTCTGTTGTTGAAGCGAGTTCTATTTTGAAAGTAGACGCGCAGAGCCTGGCACAATCACTTCATCCGCTCCTAGGTCTGGAAATGTACAGTAAGAATTTGATCTGCATCAATAGTAGATGAATTATTTGGAACAGTAATATTCCGCTTATTCCCTTCACGCCAAAGGGCTCTTTCAGTTTCTATGCGGGTCCCAAAAATCGAGCCATATGTTTGTGACATTTTTTTTAAAACAAAATAAAAAAGTTAATTATTTAAAACCATGGCAGGCAGAGAAGATGAAGATTATGATGTTCCTGATCCTGGAGACAACATGGGTGAAATGATACAGCATCGCTCGGGCTCTCTTTGCGGGCGTGAATTAACAGAAAGTAAGGTCAGATCATTATACCAAAGTTTAGGCCAAGAACCTCCCGAATTTATAGACCTAATGATTTTGAAGTAAAAGATGACCATTTGTTTGTGAGGAGCGACCAAGGAGAATCTGTCCGGCTTACAACTAAACCAGACCCATCAAAGTTTTTAGCCAAGAGTACAATTATACAAAGACTCAGTGTGAAAGATCAAAATCGCCTTGGCCTTGTTAGACCGAAATTAGATAGGGATGCAGTTGCTAAACTTCAAAACACACTGCAAGAACTTCCAACAGCTAGCCAAATACAAAACATGGAACTTCAAGTTTTAAATCAATCAGCAGATGAAATAATAAATGCAATAGAAGCAGAAACCGGTTTTTCAGAAGAAACAGCGTTAAAAACAATTAATGATTCCCCATTGCCTATGCGGGAAATAGCGGCCCTTGATCATGCTTTGAGAAGCATCAGAGGCGAATTAACAAACAATTTAGCAAAACTAGGTGAACTAGATGAGCATATAAAAAAGAAAAAAAAGAAAAACTCGTTGAGGCTGATGACGCCAACTTAGGGCATGATATTAAAGAAAGAATAACCCAAAGACTAAAAGATCTTGAACAAGAGAGATCAGCAAGACTAGAAGTGTTGTCTACTAACCGAGAACAATTACGAACTCAAGTGATCAGAATAAGAGAAACTATCCAAAAAAATTTCATATGAAGACACAACGCTAGCAGAACGAATACGAACACTGTTTAGAGAGCAGGGAGTCACATTAGCAAGCGTTATAACAGCCTTAGGATTTGCAATAAGTACACTGGTGTTGGCTATTACAGGCGGCGGGGGAAAGGTCAAAGTCCAGTGCCTCCGCCACCATCGCCTCCACCTGATAAATCATGGGTAAAAAAACAGCTTGATCATCTTGCGAGTTTATTAAAAAAAATTTGCTGGTAAAGCTATAGACTCTTTACCTGGTATATTAGGGAGTATTGTTAGCTGGCTTTTGTCTACTGCAAGCAAAGTAGTTGGCTTTATGGGCCCAGCACTTATGGGCATTAGTTCTCTTATAGTTGGGTTACTATTTAGTAAGGTAAAGGCCAAGTAATCCTAGGCCAGTTTAATCCAATAACAAATGCTGTCTTTTCATATTCATGGCCAATTATTTGACTTCGCGAACAGAGTCCGCGTCTTCAACGGTCTTCGGGCTTTTGGGCCACGGGGATTGGATGACTTATTCTTGGGGGGTCATCTTGTTTTTTTACTGCTTGCAATATTACTGGCTCAGAATTTATTTCGTTTTTTCCGACCTTCTGTTCATTGCCTGCCACAAGGATTTCATATTGTAGTTTTATTATTGTGCCTATCTGGAGTCTGAGGTCAGAAGGCAGCATGTATAAACCAGTGCCAACAGCAAAGTCTACTTTCGATCTTGCGTATTGTAAAACAAATTTTTGGTACCTTTTAATACTTGAAGGCAAATCAACTGTAGAATTAATGGCGTCCTCTAAATTTGCCAAGTACTGTTTTTGTGCATCCCAAAACCAGTAGAAGGATCAGTTTTGCTCGATCTCGTTTGTGCTTGCGAACCTAGCAACACCAACGTAAGTGCGAACAGAGTCGTTTATTCGTTCTATTCCTGCTTTAGTTGGCCTTTAGAAGTGTCTAAAATAAATGTTGTCCACGCTGTTTTATGCTCTTGCTCTATGGACCCTAGGTGAACAGTTGTGCCTGAAGAGAAAGATGTGTAAGGAGGATTCCAGCCATAGTTATACTTTCTGTGCACACCCCAAAAATAAGGGGTGCCTAAGCCATGATTAAGATCCAACTTTTGTCTAAAGTCTGTCTTGATGTTAATATTGAATTCGTTACAGATCCTTTCAAAAGCCTTCATGTCTATTCTGTTGCTGAATGGATTAAACGGTTTGTCATTTGGTAATGGTGCTTGCAGTTCAGTCAAAATACGTCTGAAGGTGTAATAGAAATGAAATCTGTACACTGACCTCACCAAAGGATCAGGATGATTTAAATGATCAGCATACGACACTCCACACCCAGTTGATGCACAAAACACAGCAAAGTTTAACTGGTTCTGATAAAACTGCATCGGATGACTGAACCAAAATTTTGCGATGTAGTCTTTTTTAATAGGAGGGTTAAGATATCTGTTTAATGGAGTACTAACCTTTTTATGAAAAGTGTTAGTCTGGGTCACAGAAATGTCAAGAGTATCGGTTGTTATATTTTTAAGATTGTAGTGCGGCCCAGCAGAATATTTTGCATCAGTATATTTAAATGCAGTCATTTTTATTTCGTTTAAAAAATGTTTGTAACAATAACAACTCAAGACCGTCCTTCGTTTTTAGAACATGCTATTAATAACGAATGCGGAACCAGAACGGTCGCGCTCCATGAAATATTCTACAAAGTCGTATGGTTTAATATAAGCAAAGCCAAGGAGAATAATAAGGTTCTAAAAGTTGACAAAACAGGGGCCAAAGTTAGCCAGTTAACAATACCTGATGGTTATTACGGGTTTTGCTCGCTAAAAGAAGCAATGAGTAACTTCGACATTACTCTCAAACTTAACAATGCAAATCTAAAAACAATGTTAACATTCAAGCCTGAAGAAGAAGGAGGTTACTATTTTGATAAAGAGCTAGCTAAAATGTTAGGCTTTGCAGCTAACAATTATAGATTTAGAGTTACACCAAACAAAACTACTTATGAGGGAGAAAATCCGCTCGATCTTGCATTACATTCATTACTTTATGTTCATTTGGACGAGCTGAGCACTGATGAAAACTTATATAATGGAAGGCCCTCAACTGTTTTAAGAGCTCTCCATCAGGAAAAGCTGCATATTGCGATTATGAAATTATACAAGTCCTAATTACAGTTTAAAGATATTTGGAGGTCGGATCATAAAAATTGCGATCTATGAAAATTGTTTTA